>JAWPHD010013184.1:0-70309 GCA_037043455.1 Cyrtodaria siliqua
GAAGCACATCACTTAATATCACAGAAAATGGAATATATACGCATATGAAGCACATCACTTAATATCACAGAATGTGGAATATATACGCATATGAAGCACATCACTTAATATCACAGAAGGTGGAATATATACGCATATGAAGCACATCACTTACTATCACAGAAGGTGGAATATATACGCATATGAAGCACATCACTTAATATCACAGTAAATGGAATATATACGCATATGAAGCACATCACTTAATATCACAGAAGGTGGAATATATACGCATATGAAGCACATCCCTTAATATCACAGAAGGTGGAATATATACGCATATGAAGCACATCACTTAATATCGCAGAAATGGAATATATACGCATATGAAGCACATCACTTAATATCACAGAAAATGGAATATATACGCATATGAAGCACATCACTTAATATCACAGAAGGTGGAATATATACGCATATGAAGCACATCACTTAATATCACAGAAGGTGGAATATATACGCATATGAAGCACATCACTTAATATCGCAGAAATGGAATATATACGCATAAGAAGCACATCAAATGGAATATATACGCATATGAAGCACATCACTTAATATCACAGAAGGTGGAATATATACGCATATGAAGCCATCCCTTAATATCACAGAAGGTGGAATATATACGCATATGAAGCACATCACTTAATATCACAGAAGACGGAATATATACGCATATGAAGACATCACTTAATATCACAGAAAATGGAATATATACGCATATGAAGCACATCACTTAATATCACAGAAAATGGAATATATACGCATATGAAGCACATCACTTAATATCACAGAAGATGGAATATATACGCATATGAAGCACATCACTTAATATCACAGAAGATGGAATATATACGCATATGAAGCACATCACTTAATATCACAGAAAATGGAATATATACGCATATGAAGCACATCACTTAATATCACAGAAGACGGAATATATACGCAGATGAAGCACATCACTTAATATCACAGAAGATGGAATATATACGCATATGAAGCACATCACTTAATATCACAGAAAATGGAATATATACGCATATGAAGCACATCACTTAATATCACAGAAGGTGGAATATATACGCATATGAAGCACACCACTTAATATCACAGAAGGTGGAATATATAAGCATATGAAGCACATCACTTAATATCACAGAAGGTGGAATATATACGCATATGAAGCACATCACTTAATATCACAGAAGATGGAATATATACGCATATGAAGCATATCTCATAATATCACAGAAGATGGAATATATACGCATATGAAGCACATCACTTAATATCACAGAAGATGGAATATATACGCATATGAAGCGCATCACTTAATATCACAGAAGATGGAATATATACGCATTTGAAGCGCATCACTTAATATCACAGATGATGGAATATATACGCAAATGAAGCACATCACTTAATATCACAGTAGATGGAATATATACGCATATGAAGCACATCACTTAATATCGCAGAAATGGAATATATACGCATATGAAGCACATCACTTAATATCACAGAAAATGGAATATATACGCATATGAAGCACATCACTTAATATCACAGAAGGTGGAATATATACGCATATGAAGCACATCACTTAATATCACAGAAGGTGGAATATATACGCTTATGAAGAACATCACTTAATATCGCAGAAATGGAATATATACGCAAATGAAGCACATCACTTAATATCACAGAAATGGAATATATACGCATATGAAGCACATCACTTAATAGCACAGAAGGTGGAATATATACGCATATGAAGCACATCACTTAATATCGCAGAAATGGAATATATACGCATATGAAGCACATCACTTAATATCACAGAAGATGGAATATATACGCATATGAAGCACATCACTTAATATCACAGAAAAGGAATATATACGCATATGAAGCACATCACTTAATATCACAGAAAATGGAATATATACGCATATGAAGCACATCACTTAATATCACAGAAGGTGGAATATATACGCATATGAAGCACATCACTTAATATCACAGAAGGTGGAATATATACGCATATGAAGCTCATCACTTAATATCACAGAAGACGGAATATATACGCATATGAAGACATCACTTAATTTCACAGAAAATGGAATATATACGCATATGAAGCACATTACTTAATATCACAGAAAATGGAATATATACGCATATGAAGCACATCACTTAATATCACAGAAGATGGAATATATACGCATATGAAGCACATCACTTAATATCACAGAAGATGGAATATATACGCATATGAAGCACATCACTTAATATCACAGAAAATGGAATATATACGCATATGAAGCACATCACTTAATATCACAGAAGACGGAATATATACGCAGATGAAGCACAGCACTTAATATCACAGAAGACGGAATATATACGCATATGAAGCACATCACTTAATATCACAGAAAATGGAATATATACGCATATGAAGCACATCACTTAATATCACAGAATGTGGAATATATACGCATATGAAGCACATCACTTAATATCACAGAAGGTGGAATATATACGCATATGAAGCACATCACTTACTATCACAGAAGGTGGAATATATACGCATATGAAGCACATCACTTAATATCACAGTAAATGGAATATATACGCATATGAAGCACATCACTTAATATCACAGAAGGTGGAATATATACGCATATGAAGCACATCCCTTAATATCACAGAAGGTGGAATATATACGCATATGAAGCACATCACTTAATATCGCAGAAATGGAATATATACGCATATGAAGCACATCACTTAATATCACAGAAAATGGAATATATACGCATATGAAGCACATCACTTAATATCACAGAAGGTGGAATATATACGCATATGAAGCACATCACTTAATATCACAGAAGGTGGAATATATACGCATATGAAGCACATCACTTAATATCGCAGAAATGGAATATATACGCATAAGAAGCACATCACTTAATATCACAGAAAATGGAATATATACGCATATGAAGCACATCACTTAATATCACAGAAGGTGGAATATATACGCATATGAAGCACATCACTTAATATCGCAGAAATGGAATATATACGCATATGAAGCACATCACTTAATATCACAGAAGATGGAATATATACGCATATGAAGCACATCACTTAATATCGCAGAAATGGAATATATACGCATATGAAGCACATCACTTAATATCACAGAAAATGGAATATATACGCATATGAAGCACATTACTTAATATCACAGAAGGTGGAATATATACGCATATGAAGCACATCACTTAATATCACAGAAGGTGGAATATATACGCATATGAAGCACATCACTTAATATCACAGAAGACGGAATATATACGCATATGAAGACATCACTTAATATCACAGAAAATGGAATATATACGCATATGAAGCACATTACTTAATATCACAGAAAATGGAATATATACGCATATGAAGCACATCACTTAATATCACAGAAGATGGAATATATACGCATATGAAGCACATCACTTAATATCACAGAAGATGGAATATATACGCATATGAAGCACATCACTTAATATCACAGAAAATGGAATATATACGCATATGAAGCACATCACTTAATATCACAGAAGACGGAATATATACGCAGATGAAGCACAGCACTTAATATCACAGAAGATGGAATATATACGCATATGAAGCACATCACTTAATATCACAGAAAATGGAATATATACGCATATGAAGCACATCACTTAATATCACAGAATGTGGAATATATACGCATATGAAGCACATCACTTAATATCACAGAAGGTGGAATATATACGCATATGAAGCACATCACTTACTATCACAGAAGGTGGAATATATACGCATATGAAGCACATCACTTAATATCACAGAAGATGGAATATATACGCATATGAAGCACATCACTTTATATCACAGAAGATGGAATTTATACGCATATGAAGCATATCACTAAATATCACAGAAGATGGAATATATACGCATATGAAGCACATCACTTAATATCACAGAAAATGGAATATATACGCATATGAAGCATATCACTTAATATCACAGAAGATGGAATATATACGCATATGAAGCATATCACTTAATATCACAGAAGATGGAATATATACGCATATGAAGCATATCACTTAATATCACAGAATATGGAATATATACGCATATGAAGCATATCACTTATTATTGTATACTTTCATATTGTCCCGTTTAATTTGCATTGAGCTAAGCGTGCAATATTCTACGATATTGCACGCATTCATATTGCACGGGAACTTTTGCTCGTGCTTGCTAAGAGCCGCGAAATAGAAATAAGGAACTACTTTCAAATAAAAACAACGGAATCCTTCCTATAGTGTCAACAAAATAATACATGTTTTTTTTCAACCTTTTATGGCAAAAATTGATAAAATAACTGAAATGGTCACTCACCCACTGTTTTTAACGTTATCGAATGGTAAACAAACTTTAGAAAATGGCTTGTTGTTTTTAATGACGTCATCCGACGTCGACGTCGTTTTCGCGCAAAATAATCATCCACACAAAATGAAACTGAATGGCAAGATAGGAATTCCATCAAAAGCTATACAAATAACACAAATACAATGAAAAGTAATAGTCATACAATTAACATTGATCGAAAACAATATGAAAGTATACAATAAAAAGGTTATTGAATTTGTATGGCTAAATATTACTTGAAACTCGTTGTTTTGGCGCAGGACGACTCGCAAGCTCGTCGTCCTTTGCCAAAACAACTCGTTCCAAGTAATATTTAGCCATACAAATGCAATAACCTATAATATCACAGAAGATGGAATATATACGCATATGAAGCACATCACTTAATATCACAGAAAATGGAATATATACGCATATGAAGCACATCACTTAATATCACAGAAGATGGAATATATACGCATATGAAGCACATCACTTAATATCACAGAAGATGGAATATATACGCATATGAAGCACATCACTTAATATCACAGAAGATGGAATATATATGCATATGAAACGTGTCATTTAATATCACAGAAGATGGAATATATACACATATGAAGCACATCACTTAATTTCACAGAAAATGGAATATATACGCATATGAAGCACATCACTTAATATCACAGAAGATGGAATATATACGCATATGAAGCACATCACTTAATATCACAGAAGATGGAATATATACGCATATGAAGCACATATCACTTAATATCACAGACGATGGAATATATACGCATATGAAGCATATCACTTAATATCACAGAAATGGAATATATACGCATATGAAGCACATCACTTAATATCACAGAAAATGGAATATATACGCATATGAAGCACATCACTTAATATCACAGAAGGTGGAATATATACGCATATGAAGCACATCACTTAATATCACAGAAGGTGGAATATATACGCATATGAAGCACATCACTTAATATCACAGCAGACGGAATATATACGCATATGAAGACATCACTTAATATCACAGAAAATGGAATATATACGCATATGAAGCACATCACTTAATATCACAGAAAATGGAATATATACGCATATGAAGCACATCACTTAATATCACAGAAGATGGAATATATACGCATATGAAGCACATCACTTAATATCACAGAAAGTGGAATATATACGCATATGAAGCACATCACTTAATATCACAGAAGATGGAATATATACGCATATGAAGCACATCACTTAATATCACAGAAAATGGAATATACACGCATATGAAGCACATCACTTAATATCACAGAAGACGGAATATATACGCAGATGAAGACATCACTTAATATCACAGAAAATGGAATATATACGCCTATGGAGCACATCACTTAATATCACAGAAAATGGAATATATACGCATATGAAGCACATCACTTAATATCACAGAAGATGGAATATATACGCATATGAAGCACATCACTTAATATCACAGAAAATGGAATATATACGCATATGAAGCACATCACTTAATATCACAGAAGATGGAATATATACGCATATGAAGCACATCACTTAATATCACAGAAAGTGGAATATATACGCATATGAAGCACATCACTTAATATCACAGAAGATGGAATATATACGCATATGAAGCACATCACTTAATATCACAGAAAATGGAATATATACGCATATGAAGCCCATCACTTAATATCACAGAAGACGGAATATATACGCAGATGAAGCACATCACTTAATATCACAGAAGATGATATATATACGCATATGAAGCACATCACTTAATATCACAGAAAATGGAATATATACGCATATGAAGCACATCACTTAATATCACAGAAGGTGGAATATATACGCATATGAAGCACATCACTTAATATCACAGAAGATGGAATATATACGCATATGACGCATATCACTAAATATCACAGAAGATGGAATATATACGCATATGAAGCACATCACTTAATATCACAGAAGATGGAATATATACGCATATGAAGCACATCACTTAATATCACAGAAAATGGAATATATACGCATATGAAGCACATCACTTAATATCACAGAAGACGGAATATATACGCAGATGAAGCACATCACTTAATATCACAGAAGACGGAATATATACGCATATGAAGCACTTCACTTAATATCACAGAAAATGGAATATATACGCATATGAAGCACATCACTTAATATCACAGAAGGTGGAATATATACGCATATGAAGCACATCACTTAATATCACAGAAGGTGGAATATATACGCATATGAAGCACATCACTTAATATCACAGAAGATGGAATATATACGCATATGAAAACATCACTTAATATCACAGAAAATGGAATATATACGCATATGAAGCACATCACTTAATATCACAGAAGATAGAATAGATACGCATATGAAGCACATCACTTAATATCACAGAAAACGGAATATATACGCATATGAAGCACATCACTTAATATCACAGAAGATTAAATATATACGCATAGGAAGCACGTCTAGCAACATCACAGTTGACGATATTTATGAGCAAATAAAGCACATCACACAAAATCACAGTAGCAGGAGTTAAGACGCATATGAAGTACGTATCTCAATATCATATTGCACGAGTTTATACCCATAACTTCACAGTTGAAGGACGTAATAAGCATATAAAACGCATCTCTCCAAATCACAGTAGACGGAGTGTACACGCATAGCAAGCACATCACTCATTGTCATACTGCAAAGAAAATTCTCGGGATTGTATTGGTCAATGGGCCGTAGACATGAGCCCATGTCTACGTCTCGCGACGTGAACATAGGACAATTTCCCCGTAGGTACCCCATACCTGCAATACACAAAAACAAAATGGCGACGATAACGTTGCCGATTCGTTTTGAAAACCGCCGATTGTTTCCTTTCTATTGCTTTTCTGCGCTTTCCATTGTGTGTAAAGGTCAGAAGTAATCGTAAGTATATCATTTTTGGAATTTTACAAATAATAAAACATTAACATAGTGATAAAATACGTTTGTTTTATGAAAAATTCCGTCAAATATAACGACGTTAGAGAGATGACGTCACGAAATTAAACAACGTCTAGTTAGAGGCACGTTACGGGGAAATTGGCGCAATAAAAATGAAAACGTGTTTTTGGCTGTTTTTTATTCTTAAATAAATGGTAACAACTTTGAAGTATGACAAATACGTTATTAGGATTCTTGATAGGGAACATGGGCTCACATTCCTTGCCTGGAAAGTATATTTCCCCTCGCCTAACGGCTCGGGTGAATATAATTTCCAGGCAGGGAATGTGAGCCCATGTCCCCTGTCAAGAATCCTAATAACTAATAATATCACGGTGCATATCACATGCATATCAGGCACGTCACATTTGAACGAGGTTATACGCATTTGAAGGACATTACTCAACATCAGAGTTGACAGAGTGTATAAGCATATAAAGCACCTCACTCAACATCACAGTCGACGGATTTTATGAGCATATGAAGTTTATCACTCAGTATCGTAGATGACAGAGTTTACACACATAGGAAGCACATCTCTCACCATCACAGTTAACGGAGTTCGCACGCGTATGAAGCACATCTCTCGACAAAGTGACGAAGTGTATACTATACGCACATAAAGAACATCTATCAAAATCACACGTGACATAGCTTATACGGATATGAAGCTCGTCTTTCAACATCACAGTTGACGGAGTTTATAAGCATATGCAGAATATCTCTCAACAAGAGAGTAGACGGGACTATAAGCATATAAAGCACGTCCCTCAATATCAGAGTTAACTGCGTTTATGTTGCATATAGAGCTCGCTTTTCAACATCAAAGTTGACAGCGTTTATACACGTATAAAGCAAGTCTCTCAACTTCACAGTTGACGGAGTTCATACGCATGTGCAGAACGACTCTTTATATCACAGCTGACGAATAATGCACGTTTCCCAAAATCACAGTTGACGAAATTCATACGCATATGAAGTACGTCTCAACATCACAGTTGAAGCAGGTTATATGCATATGAAGCACATCTACTCTCAATGTCACAGTTGACGGAGGTTTTACGCATTTAAATAAATCGCTCAACATCACAGTTTACGAAGTTTGTATGCATATTAACCACATGTCTCAATATCACAGTGTATGGAGTTTACACGAATATCAATCACATCTCTCAACCTTAGAGTCGATGGAAGTTCATACGCATATTAAACACATCATCGAAAATCATAGATGAAGGATTTTATGCACCAAATAGTATTACAAAGCTCGTCTCTTAACATCCCCGTTGACGGATTTCATGCACAATGAAGCACGTCTCTCGCCATTACAATAGGGGCAGTATATATGCATATCAACCACGTCTTCCAACGTTACACTGCTTTCAAAGTGTATATGCATATGTAGCATCTACAGTAGACCGAGTCTATGCGCATATGAAGCACATCACTCAACATCTCAACGGACTTTGTTCATACTCATATGCATCCCATCTCTCAATGTCACAGTTGGCGGAGTTTGTACGCATATCAAGAACATATCTCAGCATAACAGTAGACAGAGTATATACGCATATAAAGCACATCTCTCAACATCTCAACTGACTTTGTTTATATTCATATGAATCCCATCTCTCATTGTCACAGTTGGCGGAGTTTGTACGCATATCAAGGACATATCTCAGCATAACAGTAGACGGAGTATATACGCATATGAAGCACATCTCTCAACATCTCAACGGACTTTGTTTATAGTCATATGAATCCCATCTCTCATTGTCACAGTTGGCGGAGTTTGTACGCATATCAAGAACATAGCTCAGCATAACAGTAGACGGAGTATATACGCATATGAAGCACATCTCTCAACATCCAATTAAAAACATTGATAGGCACATGAAGCTCATCAACCAGGTTTTGATCTCGCACAATGTAAACCTGCTGGAAATATTTTATTTCGTATCTGACATGGAATTTTTAATGACTCATTTTATTTTCACATTTTACATTTCTCAACACCAAACGAAGATGATATACAGTTGTATCTTGTTTTTAATAATTTTATATTGTTGTTTGAACGTACAGTTGCTTTAAAATAACGTAATCGCTATTTTGGATGTTTCTGACGCTTAAAATGACGTCCTACCGCTAGTTAAAGGATTTGACGTCAGAGGCCTTGATAGGAATTTTAAAACTCGCTCAATAATCAATTCGCTTTCAGTATTTAAATTTACTATGCTAGATAGTGTTTTTTTTTTCGTTTATCTATTACTCCCCACCCCACCAAAGTAAAAAAACAACAAAAAACAACAACAACAACAACGAAAAATACAACAAAATATCAAAACAAACTAACACAAACAAATTTGGGCATGGGTATCCTATAAGTATTATCTATAGGGTTGCATAAGTAATTTAGTCTTCTATATCACCCACTCCTTTCCCATGGTTTTGAGAAAAAATGGTAAAAAACCTTATTTAAACTGCATAATAATGTTTTCACCTAAAATTAATTTACCCGAGTCATTAAAAAAGATAAGTGGCTATATCAAATATGCCATAAATTGTGAGTAAAATAAGAATAAAACATGTAAAATTTAGATAATTTAGATTGTGTAAATGTGTAAATGTAAAGATTCAGTAATTTATATTTTGACTAAACTTATTTCCCTTAACGCGTTAACAAAAACCAGCTATTGCAAATAAACACATTGTTCATATAACTCAAAAGAGTCTCGCTTTCAAAATAATTTAGAGTCAAATTAAATCAAGAGTGCCGTGTTGCCCTTTCACTATATGTGTTTTAAAAAAATACGTAAGAAATGTAAGCGTATTGTCTTATATTTTCCATTTTTACATCTTCGGGATTGTTAAAATTCTGTACTTTTGATTTTTATTGATATTGAGTTCTGTTCAACCCGGGGTTAAAGGGCGTGAGCGGTAGCTAGCTAGCATATTTCACTACCGCTCATGAACAGTCTCAATCAAACCGAGACTGCAATATTTCGTATGTGTCGTGCTCGGCCGTTTCCAAAGGTCCATTATTATACTCTTTTTTTTAGGCAGAGTCAAAATATGCTGAGCTGGCGGAAGATGAAGACTATGATGGGTGGCGATATTTTAAACAGTTTAAGATGAGACTTAATCAGAAGCTTGTACGTACAAACCACCTGTAATTAACACCTTTATTGAATGATAGTTTACAACTGAAAAACGACCCCACAATGTAAAGGATCTGTAGACTTTATTAGTGTGTGATCGGAGTGGTGGGAAGGCTAAACAATCATTTTGAGAAGGGGTGCATTTGGTGTTTTTTATTTAGCATAGTTGCCCACACAGGCTTCCATTATGACAGTACAGAAGGATAGAGAGAAGAAGAGATAGTGTCATAGTATATGTATTAGGGTAAAGGGAAGGCTAGAATCATAATACACACTCGCGTTTCCTGATTTTGTTTATATAACGTTTTACTAGTCCGTACATTAATTTCGCTCGCGATCTGAATGATATATAGGGTCCTATAGAAACCACAGCGTCCGAACGCAATGGCATCGTAGGCCCGCACTGTACTGCAAACAAGGACTTGAAACTACAATGAAAGAGACAAAAAACAACAGAAAGGGTGGTGAAGACAGGGTTACCGACTTGGAACGGTCAGTAGGCAATAAGGCCTACTGGTTAGCTTGAATCGATTTTATATGCGCACAATCCTCGCTATTATCCTGTCTTCAGCGCCCAAATAGACAAGACAGTGTAAACCAAACTACATCCCATCAAAAGGAAATCTCTAACAATAAAGTCCACATCCATAGAAACTAACTAAAGGTCAGATATACATTATTCTTCGTTTCTGCACGTGGTAGCCCGACTGTAATGAGGACTTTGATTCCAGGTTGCTTGGTATGGTTCTGATATTATTTACTTTTACACGAACTACTTTAACCATGTTATCCTTGGGAAAAGTCGGGTTATTAGATTGGCGAATGTCGTTTTGGGGTTGTCGTCAAGCTCATGTTTTCCGCTCAATAACTTTTGTTAGGAATGAGATATTGCGACGAAACCTGCTGAATAGGTAGCTTATATGGAAAGGAAGTTTGGAATTTAGTTTGAGGTCACTGCTCAAGGTCATGTCACTGTTACTAAAATAGAAAAATGGTTTCCGGTCAATAACTTCATTTAAGAGTGAATTACATGTATCTAAATAAAACTTGGTGTGTAGGTAAATTCTATGGCAACATGTCTCTTTAAAGTTTCATTTTTGTCGATCATGTTAAAAAACTGTTTATCAATGCTTTTTGATATAGAAAAAACAACAACGATGAAGACAAACCTTGAAAACATATTGCTTAAAGACGATCTGGTGACAGCAGGGTGACATGTTAAGGACATGTCTTCTTCGAACCGTTTTAAGCGCGAATAATGAATCAGAATGTGACATGTTTTAGCCAGATCATCTTAAACAAGTGGTTTTCGATGTGTGTTTTTTTTTGACAACTAGACCATCTTTTGTCAGAAATGAAGCAACTATATGCATTATATAACACAGTTCCTTATTCGTCGTCAAATACTTCTGTATTCCTTTATCTGAGTTTAACACCATTGTATGTTGACATGTTTATTCAAATCAATTTTCCGCTCATCAGAAAATCTCAATAATGATTTCTTGATGTTTCTTTGTAAAAAATAACATTATAGTGTGTGAATAGGAAAAATAAATATTTCAAGATATTCCAGTTCCTTTTTCGGAGTTTGACACCGTTCTATGGAGATATGTCCTGTCAAGATTTACTTTTCCATCTGATTATCTTAAAAACATGGTTCTAAGTGTATACATAGCCTTACTTAACTATAACACTCAGTACATATAAAAACACAACATTTATTTTCATTTGATTATTGATTCATTGATTATTTTAAGACCGTTGTATTTTTGTTCAAATCAAGATTGTATCTTATGTTAGTACACAAGTATCTGTGTCCCAAATGTTAACATTATTAGTTATTGGGTTTGCGATAGCCGAGTCCTCCTATACATCTGACTGACCCCACATATTTCTGTAGTGGGTCAGTAACAAACTCAATAACTGATTTATTGCATCGAGCACCTTTTTTAAGGTAATCGCCGATATTTAATCCATTTTAATGGAGCGTCAACGTCATTGAGACATTCGCGCAATTTGACGTCATGACGTTGACGTCACGACCGGTACAGTTTAAAAATATTATTAAAGTTACTTATTATGTGTGTTACTAACGCCTTAAAAAACTATTTGTAAATGATTTAAACTCTGAATCGGAATTGTAGTCCATATTGTTTTAGTGACCCTCTATGAAATATACTGACTCACTATAGTATAATAGAGGGTCACCATGTGACCGCTCTAATCCAATGAAATTCCTAGGATTTTGTGCGAGGTGCAATAAATATAATTGTTGAATAAGATTTGCTCTACTTCTGTCATTTAAAACATATTTTGCACTATGACTTCAATTTCACTCTAGAAATTCAAAAACTAGCCAGTGTTGCGTTTTCAAATGACTGTACTGAGTATATAAAGTCAACGAAATACTTGAAAACAGTAATTTGAAATATAGTTGCATGACAATTTACAAGCATTTGTTCGTAATAATACAGTCGGTAATACTCTTGAAACTATAATTCCATATTTGAATGAATTTTGTTTCAAAGAGACTTCGACGGAAGTTTACCCTCAAGGATGATCAAGGTCAAACGATGGCCGCTGAAGACGTATTCGGTGCTGCCATCTCTTATTTGAAGGACCATCTCATAAAAAGTTTGCAGAAAGAAGTTCCGGATATCACCGCACTTGATATTAACTGGGTCCTTACTGTCCCGGCTATCTGGCATGATGGAGCCAAGCAGTTTATGAAGGAGGCTGCCAGAAAGGTTATTACACTTTACCTTCAGAGTTGTGAATTGTTATTGCTCGTCATAAGATTTTTAAAATCTAGACGTTTTAAAGTTAATTAATACAATGTCACACATGTAATAACTACACGATTAGTGTCACTGTATTAACGTGTTAAATGCACTAACATATTAACTCACCAGGCGCGGAGGAGAGCTTTTGGGACCAGGCTTTGTCCGTTATCCGTTAGTAACTGTGTCATGGACCCTATGATGACGTCTACCTAAATCCTTATAGCACTGTATCGTTTGATGTTTGTCTTTAATCTTGTATTCTCGTACCTTTAACGGTTTGTTCTCTTGTTGCTCTGGCTTCTGTAAAGTCATTGAATACTTACCTTGTGGCTTTTATTGTTTTATAGTATATATACGTTATCATTTATGTGTTTTACTTATATTGCCTTGTTTGTTAGTGATAATAACCTGGCGGGGATATCTTTATTTACACAGTCCCTTTTACTGGGATGACAATAAGGCAAGAGTGAGGTTTGGTGCATCCTATAACTGGTTTTAACCCCAAGCGGCCTTGTTTTGCCACTGACCGTTCCAAGGCGTTAGTCCTAGTGTCAACCCCTTTTGTGTTTGTGTTATTTTATATTTTGCCTAATATTCATTTATAAAGTTGTTCTTTGTTTCTGTGTGTGTTTGTGGTTGACTGTCGTCCTTGAATGCTGCTATTCCTGTTCAATTTTTAAATCTACTTTAACCGATTTCTTCTCAGATTTTGATATTGAGATTAATAAATCTGTTCAATGGATGATAATATTTATATCAATGGCTTGTTGAGATTATGTTAACAAAATATCCAAGAAGGCCTCTACTAACATAAATATAAAGGTCGAACACTTAAAACGTTTAAAATTCTCAAGAACCAGAGAACATATTTTGACAGAATTCTTTAATAATAATCCCCAACCCATACACTATAAGGCTTGTTCAAATGAAGTCCCGATGGTAAAAAATACTGCACCAAAACGTGTCCAAATTATGCATATTACGATTTCACATATTTTACAGCAATTGTTTTATCAGAAACCCTTTTGCCATGAAGCCACACGGTATAGAGCTCGCATATATTTCATGTAGTATAAGCGTATGCCCCTTTACCGCGTTGGTTGAAATGGTGATACTAGGTTCAATGTTGGTCCAGCTACCGTGTTCACAGTTTTATATAGAGTTAAATAAAATAATCGTTAAAAAACATCTTTCCTAAAACTACAAGAGTTAGAGGTCTTATAGTTTGCATAAGCTTATGATCCTCTGCGCTATTTGTTCAAATGACGACACCGTAATGAAATGTGGTCCATTTCCTGGGGTCAGAATTTATAGAGGGATATAAGAAATCTAGTTTTAAATAACCATTGTACTTACTATACACCTGCTTCATTGAAGGGGAAGCTAAGCTACATGGAAGTCATCTCGTCCGAACAACTATTAAGAATTTAGACAGAGAATACATTTAACACAGCTAAATTCCATTGAAATTTGATTTTCTTCGAAAATTAGCTTGTATTCACAACCCCTTCCTAGAGTCAGTGTGGATTGCAATGACATCACCGCAAGCCGCAGATAGAACTGATTTTTTACCAGAATCATGTCCCCGCGAACTTGGAATTTATACGAAAAAATCGTTTTTGCTGAAATCCTTTTAATATACCTCTGCAAGGACAGCTATGCAACTTCAAACATGTCATCACTACTGGCTGAATATACACTAAATATTTGACTTGCGACTATGATAATAAGTAATCCCTCCAAGATTGTTTTGCCGTTTCGAATGAAACTTCACAAACATCGTTGCTGCTACGTGAAGATGTACCTACTTTAAAAAATGGACAACGATATGTTTAACATGAGTTAAATCCTCTTGAACTTTTTTGATTTTTAAGTCTTAAAATTATTCGCACAATTCCCTCTTGACAATTGCACCGATTGCAATTCAGTGAACCATCACTACCAACTTTAGATATATGCATATTGTAGCGAATTTGGATTTCTCCTTTGAACTTTGAATTTCTATGAAAATAAGCTTGGGTACTTGGCTTCAGTGCTGATTGCAATTAACATTCACACATGTCAGCCTTATACTCTGACGATGTACATGCTGTAACATATTTAACTTACCGAAATGAACAAAAGATTAGATATTGGTCTCTGAAAAGCTTGACTCTTTCCGAAGGTCATTACGTGAGTAATTTAGGCCATTTGACCCTCTTATCAACGGTCATGAGATGTCATTTTGTAAATGTTGCTGCCGAGTCGCTCATTTCTTTACATCGATGATCGATTCCGTAATAATACTCACTCGGCAGTATTTTTAACGTATTGAAGCTTATTTGTATGTCTGTGTTTAAGGCTGGAATTCCGAAGGAACAGCTTGTGTTGGCTCTTGAACCCGAGGCTGCAGCAGTTTACTGCAAAACAGTGATTGTAAAGACGGCTAGAGAACACGGGAAGCAACCTAAGTTAAAGTCATTTGAACAGGGTGCTCAGTTTATGGTTCTTGATCTAGGAGGTAAGTTAAAAGCCTGGTTTATTCTCACTGTGACAGTTCCTCAAGTGTTGAGGTTTGTCCTTTTAAATCCATATTTATATACAACTGTATGCCTCATGTAAGGACTCGTCTTTAGATTGTATGCATTTGAAAATTCCTAAGATAAAACCTATTTATGTTTTCTAAACATATACATTTGTATTACACTGATTCATACTATTAAGTGGCACATAATAAGTTTTAAACATACATTAATTCACTAAAATTAATTAGTATTTATTCAGTTACAATGCATTATGATTGCTAGATATATTAGGTCGGTTACGAACATGTTTTTCCTTTTTAAAAGCCCGTAGGGACGTATTATGTTGTGGCGTTGTCCGTCCGTCCGTCCGTCTGTTTGTCCGTCCGTTAACTTTTAGCTGACAACTGCTTGTGGCATACAACCTTCTTACTATAAGGTCTGCAACAATGAAACTATGTACACATCTTCAGCATGATCAAATAAATACATGCGAAAAAGTTCAAGACTCTCTGATTAATATCTTTTAAAATAAATAACTACCATTTTGAAAAACGTTTAACCTGGAATTTAACCTTGCCTTTTACAAGTGGCTGTGGATAATAACTTTCAAGTAGTAGGACTACATCAATGAAACATTGTACGCATTTGCAGCATGATCAAAAAATACATCTGAATAAGGCCCATAGACCTGCTTTGCATTTTCAAAACTATTTTCCTTTAAATAAGGTTTAACCTGAATCTTAAACTTGCCATTTACATTCAAAGTATACGGTCTACATCAATGAAACTTTACATATCTTCATCATGCTCTTATGAATACATCTGAAAAAGGCCCATAACTGTCGGATTCATTGTTCATTTATGCCACACAGGTGGAACCGTTGATATAACAGTTCATGAGGTGGATGCAAATGGGCAATTACGGGAGCTGTTACCTCCAAGTGGTGGTCCATGGGGCGGAACGACAGTTGACAGCGCTTTCCAGCAGTTGTTTGCTGACATATTCGGTAAAGAAGTACTGGCCAAGTTTGGCAAAGATAGCAAAACAGATGAGCTTTCTTTCCTCAGAACATTAGAATTAAAAAAGAGATCTGTCAAGGAACCTTGCAAAGAAAACGATAAAGTGACGTTGAAAATACCGGATGCATTGATAAAAGCATACGGAAACAAGAAACAGGTTGCAGCAGCAATACAAGCAAGTGCATATGCAGAAAGTATTGAACAGAAAACCGACAAACTTCGAATAAAGACACAACTGATCGCTCAAATGTTTCAAGGTTCAAAAGATACCATTGTCAGTCATGTTCGAGGTCTGCTGGAAAAGAGAGAGTTACGCAAGGTTGAAACTATATTGATGGTTGGAGGGTTTTCCGAATCCGATGTAATGATATCGGCAATCAAAACATCCTTCCCAAACATGAAAGTTATAATTCCATCGGAAGCAGGACTTGCTGTTGTGAAGGGTATGTACATGTTAATTTTATTTTTATTAAAAGGTAATACACCCATATAGTCTGTAAGGATGTTCGTCATTACTTAATTTCACCGTTGTGACAATGCCGCCTACAGTTTTATTCAAGATTACAGTAACGAACCATATTAAGTAGTGTTTATTTTAATTATTTGTTCAGTAGAAAAACTTAAAACGTGTAAAATAGTAAATAATTAATTATAACATTTTTTAAATGCTTAACAAGTTATGCATAGCATTTAGGGCCATATGCATCAATACAATCATGAAAATGCCTCAAACGTTAAAATTGAGATGTTAAGCATCATTGGTGTTTTTCTTTTTTATAAAAGAAAAAACGTACAGAATCGTCTCACCTAAAAGAAATTATCATTTTAAAATGAATACATGCCTGTAACGTCGCTTTTGAAATATGTCCGTCATATAACGACATTCTCTCTCCTTGTAACACAATGAGCTCAGTGCTCAATTTTACTGAGTGCCATAATCGAATACCATGCCGTAGACACATGACAAGATATTCCACCAACACCTGGACGACCATTCATAACGCTACCCAAATGCCGAACGTCAATGATGGGAGCTACTAGTACCATATTTATCAAATCACACGAACGGGGATTGAACCCACGACCAACTCATGCATGCGAGGAAGACCATCTAACACTACGCCATCGCCGCTATATATTTTGAGAAATGAAATATGGCAAAACAAATAATTTTAATTAACCGAATTAAGTTTCCTATACACTGGGTGTTTGTATTATTGTAAACGGTCACACACATGCACACAGATACACGCACGCACACTCTCGCTCTTTCATTTAGTACAGAAATTTAGTCCAAAGGCTAGACATATTGCAGAGTTCATTTCTCGCAAATTTGTTTTATATTGCTATGAAAGAGATTTCATGCTGAGTCTTTCACCAGATACTCAAGCAAATGTTATTGAAGCCTTTAATAACACATCTCAGTATCAGGATGATATATTGAACATTGACAACCCTTTCCTTTCTACTATGGTTAATAATATATACCCTAAAGAACTTCATCTTAACAAAGCTACTATTTATGAAACTAATGCTTCTTTTCTCGATTTACCTCTCTCCACTGAAAATTGTGAAATAATTAGCGAAATTTATAACAAGAGAGGTGATTTTAATTTTGATATTGTTAATTATCCCCATTTAGATGAGGATGTTCCCCGAGCAACTTCGTATGGGGTCTATGTGTCTCAACTTATTCGTTTTTTTAGAACTTGTACTCGAGTTGAGGACTTTAATATTCGTAATCTTTGCATTGTAAAAAAGCTACTCCATCAGGGCTATCGTTATCCTAATCTGCGTAAAGTCTTAACACTTTTATTATCGTAACCCTGATCCAAGTATTAAAGTAATTTAAGAACTCTTCTTCGACAAGGACTATCGCAACCTGACTTCCATGGTGACGTGATTTGCAAACTTCGTAAGATCCTTGCTCATGATCATTTTCATACTATCTTTGTTAAACCTGTTAAACGGTTTACCAAAAGAGGTTATGACCCTATCATTTTGCAACGCTCTGCATGCTTGGTGGTGGACCCATTTACAGTTTGCCACTATGAATTCCTCTTTAATTGTACGATGACCGGACAGGCTGTGTATGATGACGTCTATAAAGCCCAAAAGGACGGTGAAGTTTGATGTTTGTCTACAATCTTGTCTTATCGTGTCCTCAAATGTTTGTTCTCTTGTTGCTCTGGCTTCTGCAAAGTCACTGAGTACCTTCTTTGTGGCTTTCTAGGCTATTGTTGTTGTATTAATATATACACGAGCATCTTTGTGTTTTACTTATACATGTATTGCCTATTAAAGCTGCCTTGTTGGTTAGAGAATAGTTCATGACGGGGATGTCTTTATTTACACTGTCCCGTTTTATTAGGATGACAGTAGGGTAAGTGTGAGGTTTGGTGCACCCTAGAACCTGATTTAAACCCCCAGCGGCCTTTTTTGCCACTGACCGTGATTTTGCTAATCCCTTTTTAATTCTTCCGATACAACCTAGATTTTGTTTTTAATTTGAAATTGAGAATTCAGAAATTTCAGAAAACATTTGTATTAGTTCCTGTTGATAAAGCAGTAATAATGTCATCACTGTTTAACTTTTCCATAACGTCAGCGTTTTATTCCGGAATTAGTGAGCACAAATTCGTATACTCCAGTTCATTCTACTGAGGATGAATTTGTTTCCACGCATATAACTCAGTGCACTGCTTTCAAGGCTGGGGTAGACGAAAATCAAAATAAACTGCCAACATAGTACTGAATTCCTAAATAACATCCTTATAAAACCCGCTTTGATTGTGCGATGACAGGACAGCTTGTGGATCTTGTGATGACCTCTACCTAAATCCTGAGAGAACGGTAACGTTTGATGTTTGTCTTCAATCTTGTCTTGTGCCTTTAATGATATATTCTCTTGTTGGTGTCAATTCTTGTAGCACTTGTTTTTTGGCTTTCACGGGTTTTGCTTTTTTATATTCAAATATACATAATCATCATTGTGTTATACTTATATTGCCTGTTAATGCTGCCTAGTTTGTTAGAGGATACAGCTTGGTGGTGATTTATTTCTTTGGACGCTATCGTATTATTGGGATGACAGTATGATAAGAGTGAGGTTTGGTGCACCCTAGAACCTGATTTAAACCCGCAGCGGCCTTTTGGGCCAATGACCGTTCCAAGGCGGTCCCCATATTGTCGGTCATTTTATGTTTTTGCTAGCATATGCCTTGCCATTTATTTATCTTTGTGAGTAGTGTTTGTTTCAAGCGTTTCCTGCTTGACATTTAAATAAACTGTTACACAATTTACTATCTCTAAACAAAGGGGAGAAGCTATTTTTAATTATAGGTATCTCTCAAAAACGGAGTCGCTATTTATAATTATAGGTATCTCTCAACAACGGATACGCTATTTATAATCATAGTTATCTGTCAACAACGGAGTCCCTGTTTCTAATTATAGTTATCTCTCAACGACGGAGTCGCTATTTATAATCATAGTTATCTATCAACAACGGAGTCCCTGCTTCTAATTATAGTTATCTCTCAACAACGGAGTCTCTATTTCTAATTATAGTATCTCTCAACAACGGAGACGCTATTTATAATCATAGTTATCTGTCAACAACCGAGTCCCCGTTTCTAATTATAGGTATCTCTCAACAACGGAGTCCCTATTTCTAATAATAGGTATCTCTTAACAAGAGAGGCGCTATTTATAATCATAGTTATATATCAACAACGGAGTCCCTGTTTCTAATTATAGGTCTTTCATTTTGACTGCTGGAGTTTAATATCGCTTTTTATCATACTACAAATAATCCTCGAGTTTGATTGGTAATTGTCTAATGACATTAACAGTGTCAAGCCTTTAAACCTATGATACACAATGGAGAGAATTTCAATACTGATGTGTTCATAATAGAAACTTCCGACTCCGCAACTGGTTATACAAGTTTATTGATGTTACTTCCAAACAATTAGATCAAATTCCAACATTCTTATTAAGTTTGAAAAAAGTAGTTAAATGACAATGTCTAATTTTTGACGTTATATACGTGTTTAGTAGGTTTGTAAAAACACTCTGTATTTTCTTTTATTCCAGGTGCTGTTGTATACGGTCACGACATCAATTCCATCAGCTCAAGACAAATTTCCTATACTTATGGTAAAATGAGATATTCTAATAACAAACCATCATTCTGTTATGTTTATTGCACTTTCAACGTTACATTATACCGTAAAATATAAATGTATATAACGACGATATCAACCATTCCCAATCCATAATGACCACCCTTCGGTGTTAATTGGAATTTAATAAATGAATTGGCACAATGATGACCTGATGTAATTTTATCATTGCTGGTGACCTGTGGATATATCACTTTTTTTTGTTAATAGTCAATACTTTTTTCCACTACTGCAATTTCTGCTATTACTGAAATATGTATATATGTCATGTTTACAACAATATTACCATTCAGGTCTATCCATATCCATTAGCTATTATAAAACCTCACACAGTCTACGCAAATGCGCAAACCCATCTTTGTATCATTTGAATGAATTAAAAACGATGAATTGTTTAGCTTAAAGCTACAGAGTCTCAATATCAATCAATTTCTTCTTGCAGGCGTGTCTTTATTTGTAACTTCATGTTCACCATCTCAGGTAACATTATGATTTACAGAAGAAAAATGCCTCTTTCGGGACTCGAACACACGACCTTCTGATGTCAAGTCAGGTGCTCTATCCACTGAGCTATCATGCTTCTTGAGAAATTGGTATACAATCTACCATTGATTATGAGGCAAAATAACTTTACATATTTGAACGCAACTCAAGATGAATCCATACATATATAGTCCATCTTGTCGGACATGTAAATTAACATTGCATGGTGTAATACTATATGTTATCAATATGAAACTAATATTCTGCCTCAAAACAACCATATCTTGACTTGTTATTTATCGCTTGATGAGTTGCGTGTGCGCTAGTTATTACGTAACGCCTATTTAGTGTTAATAAAGCTAGTACATACCAATAAATACCCATTGTCTAGTAGTTATATGTACGGCCATCAAAACTTAACAGCGCAACGGCTGTGCTTCGAATCTCGTTTCGGTACTTTTTTTATCACATATATTCTGAAGCCGTATATTTATCGATCTTACCTGTACGAAAGCTAAATAAAAATGTGATATTATGTTATAATTCGCTCTGTTCAAACAAACATAAAACATGTATGATCTATTCTCCACAATAATTTTCAAAACCTCAGGTTTTCAAATTACCAATAAATGTTACATTCTGAAAGAATAACAAACAATAAAAGGGCAAACATTTATTAGATTTATTAACAACATAATTCAATGGCGATGATTCCGGTTCCTGCTCCTTGAATATTGGAGATCCTGTCCAATGTACCGTATAGCATATGAATTAAACACAGAGCTATAAAGCTCTCACTAAGAGCTATACATTGAAACACTGCGCGTTTAAACACTATAGCTGTTGTTTTCACTGTTTAGTGTCCGGAACTCATCACAGCCTATATCAATCCTTCTTAGAACGGTACTACAAAAGAACTAAAAATAACCATTGTTAATAACAATTCTTTGAATAATTCATCATACTAAATAATAATATGGTTTTACTTGAAATATATTTTTCCGCTGTACTTCGGCCATATTTAACCAGTCTGTGCTTTAAGCATTGTGTATGGTAATACTACGATTATTGTAACCTTATATTTAAGTTCTTAATGACGTAGAAGGGAGGATGAGTGGTAAAAGCGACTTTACTGTTTGCCTGTCGGATTCGAATGACAGAAATAATTTTCTGCTCAGTACACGTCAGCGTATACTCGCTTTGCACGTATATAGCGCCCTCTAGGAACCGGTTGAAACCTCTATGAACAGGTTCAATGTTACTCGCCGAACTTTAAATGATTAAAGAAACACTCTCATAAATGATGTTTTACGCATCGATTTCTGCCTTATATACCGACTATTGGGGTGTTCGTCAATTTGAAACGACTTCTCACGTGACTCATTCATATTCATGAGTTATTACCAGTTAAAATAGAGACTCTATAGCTTTAAGATAATAGTTGATGATTATCTGTAACACACCGAGTGAATTATGTCTGTGTAACCAGTTAGCCTTCGAGCGCAATCGGAACGACCTCGTCGATTTTGTCGTCATATTATTTACCTGAGCGGCAACACGAGAGACTTTTGAGTTCATTTAAGGTCATATATATGGACAAGTGCGTTTCGATTGATCTTTTTCAAAATCGTTCACAATTGGACTATACAGTGTGAAATTAAGCGAAAATATGTCTGGGCGTAACGTCGCTTTTAATAATATGTTAGTCACATCACGACAGTGTCTCTAGCACTGAGCTCAATATGTGTCGTTATTGAGATGCCCAACTGGAACAGACACATGCCGTGATACTCCACCCATGCACCTGGCCGACCATTGAATTGAACTGGATTTTATAGTCGCTTGCAAGTATAAAAGTCGAACAGGAAATGCAGCTATTACAGAACACAGTAAACCCAAAAACACGCAAAACGACAAACATGAATGGCAATGTTAATAAGGAATAAAGGCATGATCATGACGTCACAAACACGAACAAGGGTTGAAAATAGGGCTACCGTCTTGGAACGGTCATTGACAAAACAGGACGCTGGGGCTTAAACCAGGTTAAACTTACTCACCCGAGATCATATTTGCGGCGTATTTCACACCTTCGTAACCGCTCGTTTGTGAAATACTACGCTCATCTGACGACATAGTTATTTGTGTGTATTTCTTCTACGTTATTCAGTTGTTTCCAAAGGAACTCCCATTTCAGTATGTTTTAAAATTCACACTAGCGTTTGTTAAATCCAGTGTTGCGGCTGTAAACAGTCTCCTCGTGCCACGAATCATGAAAGGTCCTGGTCCTCTGGAATTACAGGTGTTGTTTTTCACACTACCACTCATGAACAGACTCACTAAAACCGAGTCTGCTACTTTATCCTCACGGTTGTGTTTGTTGCTTCCAGAGGATATCCCTTTTCAGTTATATGTTGTAAATCTACTTAAAACTTTCTTTTTAAAGTGAATTTGAAAATTCATAAATATTTTCAATTAGGGAATTTATAAAATCATTAGCATTTATAGTATTGCCTCCGCATCACACTGTAAGGCAACCCAACACAATCCATCTGTGTAGTATGTTTAATATATCCAAGAGGACATTGATAAACAACTCATTCCAAATCGATTCAAATTTACATATTTAAATCCCGTCCGAACACTCCTATTCTCTCTATACAACACCCAAATACCCTCCCTCCCACCAAAAAACGTTTTATATTTTTATGAATGTGATTTAATATGTGTTTTGTGTCCAGTTGGTGTTAATTTTAATAGATATTTATAATGTTACATAATTAGCAGGAGCGTTAATATAGACGATGAGGTAATGAGTAGATGTTCCAATTCAGTGGAAAATTATTACCAATAAGACATATTTCCCAGTAAGAATTGTCACATGTATGTTCTGAGCATTCTCGAAAATCCCCTGTTTAAAGATTACATTGTTTAAACGTTCATTTTTATTTCACCCTTTTCTAGCGAAATTGAAAACAAAACTATACATTTACTACAGCTTTATTACTTCTTTCCTTCCAGGTATTTCAACATCAGCTCCGTTTGATAACAAAAAACACCCAAGAAGTCTTGGTTACTATGAAAATGGAATGTTAAAATGCGGAGATATCTTCAAAGTTTTCATAAAAGCTGGTAGTACAGTAGTACCCGGAAAAACACATATAGAACATATATTCAACGGCTCTGCTACTTGTTCGGATATAGAGGTTTATAAAACGTCAGAAAATGAACCTATGTATACAACAGACGCCGGGTGCAACAAAGTTGGAATAATTCATTTAGACATTGATACATTCCAACGGGTGGTCGTCACAATGTCTTTCGGGAAAACCGAGTTAGAACTCAAAGCAGTAGTACATGGTACAAGTCAGTCAGTTCGTGCACAATTCGACTTCTTGAATTGACAAACATTTTAAAAACGTGTTCTAAATTCATTTAAGTCCCTATCCCGCTATCAACAGGCACATTTTACAACAGATGTACACCGTTTTCTAAACTACTGACGACGTTGTATATATATATAACTTCAAAACAAATCCAAATTCTATAGACACGATATAAATGGCTTTAACCATTCAGACCAAATCCCAGAACTGGAGCGTCGAATTAAGAGTTACCATCTCATAATTCATTTTAGGGATATTCAATCACGCGTATTTTAAAGCGTGTAATCATCACATATACATTATTATATAATCTGAACTACTGCATAGATTTTTGATAAACGATTTGTAGTGTAATTTTGCCGTTATTTGGCGGGTTAGTTTCTTTAATTGAACACATGTGTGTGTTTATGTGTAAGAAAGTCAATATGCTTGCTGTAAAAAGAGAATATCACTCCTTGCGTACAATTGTGCTCTTATGAAAGTTATTTGTTAATCGTGTTCGGTTATTTTTTGCTAAATATAAACAAACAGATACATGTATGTCAAATTCTACATGAAAGCAGACATACAGATTTTGCTTTTGATTTCATACAATTGCCACTAATGTACATCTATCTTTTTATGTACACAAATTAACAAATAATGTATGGTGCTGAGGTCCATATGCAAGTTTATGAACTTCGCTTCGGTACATATAACATTCTAGGTCTGACTGCCCAGTCCATAAACTGCATATGGATCGAAGTACCATACATTATTTGTTATATTATACCGAATTTGACCAACAAATTAAAACATTACATTTTTATATTTTACTTAAATATGATGTCGTTTTTTTCACACGTCCGAAATTATAGCTCTTGGACCGGGGCCGGTCAATATACAAGTTTATGGACCGGATGACGTCACATTAAACAAAGAGTGGGATATGCAAATGAGGTATAATATTAGCTTTTAATGTACATTAGTGGTTCGTGACCTGAATGATACATTCAGTTTTATTGTATATAGCTGCATAGGTACAATATCCACATTATTAGATAAAATTAACTTATTGTGTTGTCTCTTAGGCATTGCTGATCGCATAAGAAGGAATGTGACATTATCTAACGCAACAGGTTCACAAAGGTCTCACACCTCAATTTTCCCGTAGGGTTACTGTACAGCTTTTCAAACATCTGAGCTTCAAAGCTGGGCAGAAAACATTGTTGTTGGTTTAATATCTTCAGTATAGCCAAGATCAGTAATTTAAAACAATAAAAGACATAAGTTAGCTATGTTTTTTTTCTGATTGTTGAATGAAACCTCATATCAACAAGGGATTTTCTGTATTATATGTCTTTTACACTGCAGATGTATTCTAAAACAAAGAAAACCCTATTTTCAAATTAAGAATTGCCAAAAATTGAGAAAAGAATAATAGAATTATTTTCTGTTTTCCTTTTGTCTATAGGTCCGTGAGCTTTCAGGGGAGATAATAGAGTTGTGAGACCGGAAGAGGCAGACAATTTAAAATCAGGTTCTACGGCTTTCACTGCAAATGTTCCTTACATATGAATGCAATGACTCTTTGTACCAGTGTTATACTCTGTATCAAAAATGCAATTTCTTTATGTATGCATACGTTTTGCTTATTTATCTTAAATTTAATTTTATATTGTAGTTGTTGAAAAACCTTCAATCTAATATGCCTGTGTCATACTGAATGCTCGCCTATTCTGGTAGCACATATTTACAGTTCCTTTAATCTGAATGTCCAATGTTATAACGTACGATTCCCAAATATTTTCATAAAAAAGGCAATCAAATCGGGTATTTTGTGTTCCCGTACCAAATAAAAGTCTAAAGAAAAGTCATTAAAATGTATAAGTGAAGGTCTGCACGTATCACATGACCACGAATGACTAACACAATTAATTTAGTTTGACATATCAACCTATTGCGGGAACATGCAGATAAATAAAAGTGTCAATTAGGTCACGCATGATAAATATTAAGGCATTAATATAAAGCATCTTTATATACAGTCTGATTGGATTTACAGATTTTATCTACAATTGTCAAAACATTTGACCTTTAAATAGGATTTTTCAGGCACAAAAAAGTTATTATATGGTACCAATAGTAATGAACCCCTTCCATGTACATGCCATTTAATGAACATGACAAAACATGACAAAATGAACCCATCTGTCCGGGTAAGCAGTGGCTCTATTTTTGTCCTAAACTAAAGATAAATTAATTGTATGGTAACATAAAACCAAATTTTCACAAAATGTATATTACCTAGAAATTAAACACAATCGTATTAAAATATAAAAATCATTAAGAATGCTGATAGCAATATAACGTCTCGTTATAGTATTGTGTTCATTTGCTCGCGTATGGACGAATATCCACATTTTGTATGTTCAGCACAGACATACACGATTTGCAAATCGGCTGGATGATTTTTCAAAACCAAAAATACAAGCATAACAAACGGCACTGATTGCTTTGCATTGCTCCTTTGAAGAATAATGCCACACCTGAAGCATTCATTATACGTCCTGTTCGGGTTCCTCATGTTTGCGTTTGTCGCTAATCCATCTTTTCGGTCCTATCAATAGTGTTCTCGTAGAGTTCCTTCGGCATGTGAGATCCCAACCCGGGTTTCCGCCAATTGTAAAGACTATTAAACGTTACTATATTTGTATAATTCATTGAACAAGTCGAGATTTTAATGTAATGTTTGTATTTACAATTTGATTAGATTCGTCAAATCAAATATACATTTCAGCAACTAATACAGTTAATCAGGCTGATATTACTAGTATAAACAAGTGTGGTCTTCCACATAATATTACAGTGTGGGTATTGGGCTTTTGTCCATGATCTTTCTTGTCGTGCCCTTAATGGTTTATTCTCTTACTGCTCTGGCTTCTGCAAAGTCATTGAGTACCTTCATTGTGGCTTTCTAGGCTATTGTTTTTTTTGTATTATATTTACACGAGCATATTTGTGTTTTACTTATATTGCCTATTGATGCTGCATTGTTGGTTAGAGATTAGATCATGGCGGGGATTTCTTTATTTACACTGTCCTGTTTTAATGGGATGACAGTAGGGTAAGTGTGAGGTTTGGTGCACCCTAGAACCGGTTTAAACCCCCAGTGGCCTACTTTGCCACTGACCGTTCCAAGGCGGTAGCCCTATTGTCAACCCTTTTTGTGTTTGTGATGTCGTTTGCATTTATTATTGCTTTTGCCTTCTTGTTTGTCTGTTTGCGTGTTTGTTTCTGTGTTTTGTGGTTTACTGTCCTCCTTGAATGCTACTTTCCCTGTCCGATCTTTTTATATTTCTTTTAGAATCACTTGAGTGAAAAAAACAATTTAAAATGAAAAAAAAGTCTATTAAGTTTCTAATTTAGATTTACCTTTTAGTTGTATGATAGCAACATTTCTGAAATGATTGTTTTATAATTGTGCATTTTAATAGGTTTATTTGCACCGATATTTTCATTGCATCCTAGAAGTGCCACACTTTAAAAAATAACTTATTTGATGATTTGTCCGAAAAATTGTCATAACAGCAAACATTTGTATCTCAGTTTATTGTGAAAGTTTTTCGTTTAAAAAACACACACTTTATTCGGTGAGAAAAGAAAAACATTTCTGAGAGGTGTTGCTCTTAATGAGATACCGTTTGCATGACAAAATGCACCAACTGTACTTAAATATACGCTTATCTAATATATCTGCAAGCCCGAAAAGTTGTAAAATAATCTACAATACATCAGCTGAGAAAACTGAATTGAAACGGGAAATGATTTCTTTACTACCGATGTTTGTATGGATCCTAATTTAGTAATGCACTTTAATGTCAAATATTCCAAAGAATTTCGTTTCGTAAGTAATGTAATCATTACGGATATTCGGTGTTCCGGACTCAATGAAGGCCTAATTTGCAATATAATGTGTTATAACAGCAAAAATTTGTATCTCAGTTTATTGTGGAAGTATGACTAACACAATTTATGTCAGGGCAACGTACTTCGATTTTGTTATATTGGATACTATAAGTGAAATCCAAGTTTCTGTTCCGAATGTGACATGTTCAATAATGGTTTGAGTGAAATACAGTTATTTCTGCAAATATGCACCAAACATGTGCATTGCCCACATTATTTTCCGGTTAAAGGGACACTGTCCGTAAGTAAGCAGATATTGAGCATAACCAATTAACTTGCTGACTTTTATTCAGTGAAATGTATACATGAAAACAAGAGGATAGACCCTAAGAAGTTAGTTCAGTACTATATTTAACGTAAATAGTTTGCAAAATTTTGCATCCTAAGTTTGCTCACATGATTGAGCCAAACGCGTACTCTGTGAATAATGAAACATTGCAGGAATACTATTTGCTGTATTATTTGTTGTTTTAGTATTTTTTCCAAAAGGAAAGGTCTTACGTAGCCATGTACCATTCGATTAAAAGCAGCATATTGTACATACAATATATAGCGGAAATTCCCGTGTCGCGTTTTCATATCACTTGAGTGTAGGTATAATCTAAATTGTTAACAAAAAGTTACACAAATATCGTAGGAGAGCATAACTATGATCAAATGCAGTTTGGAAATCAACATAAAACTTACTTTCACGCAAAGACGATTATTGTCACAAGAAAGCGAAGGGAAGAAAGTTAAAAATGGTGGTAAATAGAGTTCATAATAAACACTATAACAAAAAAGGTAAACAACATGTGCTATTAATAAGGATTTTTTAAATATTACAACCCGGACTGTATGAGGTAAGGCTCGCACTCAATTTGTCATGGAATAGTTTATAATTGTTTGAGTGTTAGTTAATGGGCTGGCGTGGCGCAGTCGGTAGCGCGGCGGATTTGTAACCGGAGGCCCCGGGTTCAATCTTCCGTGGTGCCACTGAGTTCCGTCGGTGTGTTCTTGGGCAAGACACTTTTCCTTAGCCTCGTCCGTCGGATGGGGACGTAAACCGGGCGGTCCCGTGTATCGGTCTATCAACCGAGCACGTTAAAGAACCATAGGAATCTATTCGATAATAAGAGTAGGGCAGGTTCCTGGATTCCTATGTATCCTTCCCCTCTCTCTGGGGCGGCTCTAAATAACCCGTATTGTGTTGATGAGCCGTTAAACAACATTCAATTGAGTGTTAGTTACAAGGCTACGAAGTATGAACATTCATGTGTATACTCAATCGTTATAGTAACATTGCATTGCATAACATAGATCACATATTATTGTTATCAAATGTTTGTGATAACAATATTTTTAGAAAATGATTTTATAAATTAAAACAGTGATATATGTGTATGCATTGACTACTGGACCTACTGCTGTGGCTTTTTGTGAGTCTTATGACACGGCTGTGGCAGTCGGTTCAGATGCTCAATATTTTAACATTGTGAACAGTCATATTGATATTGTATAGTCTCTTGTAATTCTAAAAAGAATGGCACAGTTGTATTTTATGATTTGTTGTATTGTAGATAATAGTGTACTGTGATGAGACTTAAATAAACTATTAAACTATTATTTAAGGTGTACTTTCGATATGAACTTGCAAAATCAATCAAACCAGCGTTGTTTAAAATAGCTGTCCACAATTTATGTCAAATAGCAGTTTTCAGTAGCTGAACGCATATTTTGAAAAAAATTCAGGGCGATTGAATGACAATTATTAATTAATACAGTACACATAAAACGGTAAACCTATATTTATTATATACTATTTTCTATACATCAATATAGTATATATTTGTATTTCGACTTAGTAGTTTAATAATAAGAGATAAACAATACTGCATGACGGCTAATACTTATTATATACTGAAGCGAAAAAGAAACGCAACTCGGGAATTGCCGTTGTATATTATATGTAGCATGGTGTTCTATGGTATCACGGTACTTAAATGGTTTGACGAAACAAATAAACTGTAAATAATATTTAAAGAAAAAGGAAACTCGAATGCTTTTCTGTGACCCTTCTACTAAATTGCTATGATGTACAATGTAATATATTTTACGTAAACATGTCAGAATTAGATTTGAAAAAGGGTACCCCCAATTCTAAAAGTTCTATGGTATCAAGGTATGCACATATTGTGTATTCTGTAGTTGTTAGTAACTGGTAATATGAAAAAGGCACAGCCTAAATGGGGATTTATCCACTTTGAGTAATTAACTTAAGAATGTTGGCTTGGCAAGTTTTGACATTTTCAAGTTTAAGAATTGTATTTTTTTAAATCATAGTTATATTTGACAAGAGAATTGTTTCATGTTTTACATTCTCATAGATATGGAAATGATGTAGGATTTAAGATGGTAATCAAATTTTAAGCATTTGTTTTTCTTCATATTGTTTGCGTCATTTGTGATCATTTATGTTGTCAACAAAATGTATATGAGCCGAAACACGCTAAAACGACCCTTCCAGACAAAATTTCGACATTTTATGTTTTTTGATGTTTATGAAACACGGTGATTTTCTCTTTAAAAATCTCTATATTTTATGTTGATATCTTAATTAAAAATGATTTTTATCTCAAATTAAAGATTGTACTCACCATTAATTGTGACGTTGGCGTCGACGTCTTGGACAATGTCGTTGATTAATTTACAACAAAAAACATAAACAATTACCATTTTCTATAGCATCAACTATTTATATTAAGAAACGTTTTCGTGTGTTGCGGCTCATATGTGTATCAAGAAAAGGTAGGTCATCACACTTTTTTCCGACTAGACGTCTTTGAAGAGACATTCTAACTCCAAAACTGAACATTTTCACCATTTTTTTCATAACATTACATTTATTGAAAAACAAAGATTAGTTTTCGATTACCTACATATGCACATCTTTGAAAACATAAACAACTGTAATTCTCATTCGTCTTTTTACTTTAAAAGCAAACATATATGGTAATATGAAAAAGGCACAGCCTAAATGGGGATTTATCCACTTTGAGTAATTAACTTAAGAATGTTGGCTTGGCAAGTTTTGACATTTTCAAGTTTAAGAATTGTATTTTTTTAAATCATAGTTATATTTGACAAGAGAATTGTTTCATGTTTTACATTCTCATAGATATGGAAATGATGTAGGATTTAAGATGGTAATCAAATTTTAAGCATTTGTTTTTCTTCATATTGTTTGCGTCATTTGTGATCATTTATGTTGTCAACAAAATGTATATGAGCCGAAACACGCTAAAACGACCCTTCCAGACAAAATTTCGACATTTTATGTTTTTTGATGTTTATGAAACACGGTGATTTTCTCTTTAAAAATCTCTATATTTTATGTTGATATCTTAATTAAAAATGATTTTTATCTCAAATTAAAGATTGTACTCACCATTAATTGTGACGTTGGCGTCGACGTCTTGGACAATGTCGTTGATTAATTTACAACAAAAAACATAAACAATTACCATTTTCTATAGCATCAACTATTTATATTAAGAAACGTTTTCGTGTGTTGCGGCTCATATGTGTATCAAGAAAAGGTAGGTCATCACACTTTTTTCCGACTAGACGTCTTTGAAGAGACATTCTAACTCCAAAACTGAACATTTTCACCATTTTTTTCATAACATTACATTTATTGAAAAACAAAGATTAGTTTTCGATTACCTACATATGCACATCTTTGAAAACATAAACAACTGTAATTCTCATTCGTCTTTTTACTTTAAAAGCAAACATATATGGACCTCCCACCCTTTTCTTTACAAAAAAAATCAATATATACGTTATAATGCTCAACTTTTGTTAAAACTTGTATATGACAAGGTCCTATGACATTTCTTTTAAAACAAGTAAATATATATAGATCTAGGTTCTAATTATTTTATTATTACAATTTCTATAAATTACACATATTTTGGTATTACATGTAGTTTGGCATTTCGCTGTAAAAATACTGTACACACAATTTTGCTGACATGAAGATCGAATATAAAATTAGCTCAGTATCTACTTTTATATATCTATTTCCTTAAAATATCAAACTGTATAATTGAGGATATTGCACTCATCTTCCTTTTTATGTAAAAAAAAAAAAGACAAGATATCATACGTGCACGTGTTCTGGGATGAAAATTGAAATAAAAGTTCCTGATTTCGGAATCAATCAGCGAAGGTGCATGGACGTAGGTAATCGGATGCAAATGTCAGATTATTAACGATGTCGCAACATAGAAAGTGAACTAAGTAATGCATATTAACAGTGTTAACATTGATAACAGACAAAAGGAAAAGCCCAAGGTGTTATGGTTTTAGTTTCCTTTTTTTTATACTGTATTGTGTACGAAACAACAATTCTAATACACCCATGCCTACGTCTAGTTTGTAATTATCTCCAATAAGTATGTGCGCATGACCTGGGAAAGATTGGTTGACGTCGTTCCATGATGTAGATAGAATGTCTAAGAACACGCTGGGATTTTGTTAAGTACGTTAGTACTTTGAATCTAAAATATGCCAACTAAAATATTGTCGGCATCATAGTTTACTAGCACCCACAAACATCACCACAAATGCTTTTGCAAAATACGTTTTTGAAATGTTTAATGTTAACGCTAGTGATGTACCGATTAATCGATTGATTTAAACCCATCATCGGTTTGTTAGGCATCCGATTATGATGATCGATTATGAAGGCCTATAATCGATCATCGGTTAAATGTAAACGTGCACTTTTGTTAACATTCAAAATAGAAATAAACATAATTATCCATGAGACAACTCTTGTAAAAATGAGTATGATACACAAATAAACACATTTATATCAGTTAGAATAAAATACAGACTTTCATGGCATCAAAACTCAGATTAACATACACATGCTATACTTCGTATACGGGTAAGTATTATGGAGGTAATTTAAAAAGATCCATATTTCATTTCATGCAAAAATATATTTAAAGTATAATTCTGCATCTTGATCGCGGGAAGCAGGTAACTAGTAGATTTAAATAATCTAGAAGATAAGCACACATTTCAAATGTATGCATGCTAAACTGTTCGTGACTCAAACCCGTGGTCCAAAGCATAAAATTATAATGTGACAAAAAATATGGTTGTAATTTATTCGATAAATCTGAATTAAATCACTGTGCGTTTGTTTTCATTACAAAATGTTACGTTTAACTGAAACAAATAATATATTATTTAACTTGTTTGCCAGGTTTGCACGTGAAAAGCCTTATCATAAAAGTGTTTCGGTTGTAATATGTATTTCTCAACTATTTTTTTAATTATAAACTGCGTTTTAAATTCTTATTTAGTTAAAAAAAAACATAGTAATATATGATGTACATATATTGTCAAAAGTATTCATGGAGGAGCCATTAGGGTTTTTTGTTCTCGGTTTATCATGACTAATCTAAATCAAAGACCAAGATTCACTTTAGAAGATTCCTTCAATTAATTTTCTTTTCTTTTGTTGATTTTATTCCTTTAAATAAAGTTTGTAATTAATAATTACAGTTACAAAAAAATATAACATTTGGAGATTCGAACTCGGTTATTCTGCGTGACAGGCGGCCGTGTTAACCTCTACGCCACTGTCACAATTAAATGACGTCATCATTAACTAGTATATAATGTAATGCCACGACTTCGCGTAATTGCGTTAGTCTGTTTCCACGACTTGGCGATACTTACCAAGACCTGAGTAGTGAGTAAATAGAGCTTTTTAAAACCTAAAATCAATTGAAATTGTTTTTAGTCGTATTTATCGATTATTGGTAACTGGCGAGACAATTGGCCAGTATGGATTCATCCTCTCGAATTGCGGAAATTAACGAAGAGTTCCGATGTCTTTGATCGTACATAGTCGGCCAATTCCGTCATTCTTCGCTTATGGCGAGATGGTGCGAATGGCACCCAGACAAGGGACAACGCCGAAGAGGCCCGAAGTGAATTTACCATGCCTATCAGCGGAAGTAGAGACTGGTTTCCCGTTCCGTAAGCTGGACTCTCATATACTTGGCCGAAATCGGAAACCAAAGGGATCCTTTTTTTCAAACGAATAGTATGTGGACAAAAGTTGATACCGTTAAGGGGATTTTCATCCCTGGCGCGCCAGTGATAAATCCCCTATAAGATTCAATGAGTGACCATTTTTAGAAACAATAAGACTACAAATTAATGAATAGGTAATGGAAATTGCATTGTATGGAGACTAGTGGGTGATGCTTTTTAAAGACCATAAGAATATTGTCAACATTTTTGCATTATTTTTAAACATCCTTTTATTTATGTTTATGATAAATATACTTATTTTTTTCAGTTATTTTATTGTATGTACCTAAAGTCATCACATCTGTAAAATAATTATCATATTTTAGCAGAGATGCATATGGTTTTTATAGATTTGACAATACCGTGATACCATAGAAACCTTGATATCATAGGAAGCCAGTATACAATATGCTGCTGTTAATCAAATGGTACATGGCTACGTAGGACATTCCTTTCGGAAAAAAAAGACTAAAACACCACATAACGCAGCAAATAGTATTACTTCAAAGTTTCAATATTGACAGAGTACACGTTTGGCTCAGAATGTGAGCAAACTTAGGATGCAACATTTTGCAAACTCTTTATGTTAAACACTGTACTGAAAGGGATCACTTTTTCAAAGAGGAATATCAACAATTTTGAAGTTCTTGTTCCAAAGTGTACTGTGATTAAAACGTCTACAACATCACAGTTGTGTCCATTCTCTAACTGCATTTTTTTTCACAAAACTTCTTTGGCTTTCTTTGGAATATTATGTGGAATAAGTGTGCAGTATATACAATATATAGCGGAAATTCCCGAGTTGCGTTTCTTTTTCGCTTCAGTATTTATTGTTAACAACAACTTTGAATTACAAATACGACGTTGGCATTTTATTGTACTAGGGTTCTTATGGTAAGGTGGGTCAATACATTTCAGTCGGTCATCAGAGAAATACGCACATTTAAATATATAATTAAATCGCTACATAGTTCGTTACTGTTACAGAGAGTACGTAAGCGTTGATGTCTTTCAACATTAAAAAACGGCACTTTTCAATAGGGAGTTTGTAATTTAAACAACGAAATTTATAAATGTGTAGGTTTAATATTAAAATAGTGTTCTAAATTAAACTCTGAACATTCAATGGTTTAAACATTTGCCAGAATCAAGACTTGACTATTCCAGGCTTGTAAATACTGGTCTGTAATACTGTAATTACTTTAAGCTTAAACGCATAACGAATATACCTTTTGTGTCAACCAATACTCAGAACATAATATATACTAGTCAAAAGTCCTAGGTACCCATTTGAGAATATGTCACAAATATTCTCATTGTTTTGTGTATTTCGCGCTTGATTTGAGATACTGTTAAACTGCAAATTAACATGTATAAATCGTCTGCTCTGACTGCATGAACGTATTTTAAAACTTTGAAGTCGATGTGTAGTTATAACACTTATACAACTGGGTATCTGGTTTTGTTAAGTACAGCTTTCGATATTCCTAATTATAAAATATGCCAAATAAATTATTGTCATCATGTTTTACTAGCATTACCACTACACTTGCGTTTGCAAATTAAAAGGGATGTCATTTAGAGTAATCATGTTTCATTTTCTCATAGACGGATCATCTGCAATAAATGGGTCGATTTTTTATGTGTTTTTTTGTATTATTTCATATCAATTTTAAGATATCTTTAAGCGGATTTCGATTCATTGTATGTGTTTTATCGGCACATTTCAAGTTTTCATATAAAGGGAGTGTAACTGACAAAATATGTAACAATTTAAACAAAAAATAAATGTTTTACAAACTATGCGTCAAAACAAAATACTTATCACACAACTATTCTGAGATATATGAATTTAAAACAAGAAAATTAGTTAAGATACGAAAATGAGTAAATAAGAATTTTGTTCAGTACAGTATTAAGCAATTCAAGAAACATGTCAATCCATGACGAACAATATATATCTTTTTCATGAAGTTACATATATATACTGTGGTAGATATTGTGACAACTAAACTGTCATGTCCTCAGCTCAAATTGCTGCTCAAATATCTCCTTCTGCTCTTCTATAGTTAATGCATTGTTTGGTGTATTTTCTAAGATGAATATTGATCAAACTTATCCACTTATTTATACTCAATTTAAACATGTGATATGTGAGATTGTACTTTAAACTACTTAACATGTATATGTAAAACTCGAGTGAGGCCAAGGGAAAAATAATATTTTTGCTTCTTTGGCATAAAGTGACTATGCCGCCAACAACATCCAAAAGTACATCGTTTCTAGGCCTATTGACGACGGGTATTTTTAGAATCGGTGAATAAACATTTTCTTTTAATCGGAACATATATATTAGTATATGACCTGAACACCTGCATAGAGTTTTGATGAACGCTGTTGTAGTATACTTTTGCTATTGTTTGGCGGGTTAGTTATTTTAACATTATAACAATATGTTAAATAATAACTATATAAACAATATTGGTGTAATAACAACAATAGAAGTAGTCAATATTATTTTCTTTTATGATTGATGCATTTTATAGAATAATGACTATGTTATGCATGATTTGAAAAATAAATAAAACAATTAGAATGAAGTTTGTACATACTTTGTTATAATAGTAAACATATTTTATCATAAATACCAGTACTTAACTATTTTTCTATTTATATTACATGTATTATGATAACTGTACGTATTCCTACAGAGCTCTAAAAAGACTAACACTGGACTGCTCCACATCGCATGGAAAAACAGTCTGTATTGTTTTTTGTAGAAGGTTTTGATAAATGATGTATTTCAATCAACCATTTGTATATTTAGTGTGATTTGCAAATACTAAAATGATTACTATCTAAAACCATTGTGAGTTTTTTAAGAATCAGTATATACCGTGCGTTCTTTTAAAATAAAACTGTAAGACTATATATTCAGCCCTAAACAGACATTGCGCTATATGTATTAAAATACTTCAAAACAACTGGTTATTTTTTCAATACATGGAACTCTATAGATTATCCCCGTGTTCACATAGACGAATGCTCGCACACGCGCAAGCACATACACAAACACACACACGTACACACGCACACACTGATGTATATGTATGTACTGGTTAAAGAATGTACACATTTAAAATGTTTAAGCAAATCCAATTCACTCTAAATACTTTATTTTAAGCAAAGTTTTATTCTCAAATATACATAGTTATAATGATTTTAGTCAATATTTATATTTCAATGTTACACACAATTAATAATGTGGATTTGGAAAATAACTTAAAGCTTATATTAATCTTTTTCTAGTGCGGAAAGACACATGAACGGGACGTTAAATTTGGTCATTACATAAGTTGCTATCTCTTGGATGTTTACTAATTTGTATATATAAATCTGGTGTGGAAGCGTCCGGTTTATTTTTACCGCGCATGCTCAGACAATTTAAGAGAAATATGGACGACGCCATTTTGTTTGCAGCACAGTTAAGGAACGTGAGCATTTCGATTGAGCATATTAAATGTATTGCATTAAAGTTCGTGAGTAACGGTTGTCCAAAAGTTCGCGACGAAAGGTAGGTACGTGTATATGTTGTGAGTTTTGAGATGATGTATTGGATAATTGTATTTTTGTCTCAAGCGCTCTCGACTGCCTGTGGTCAGTCGCGATGGACTTGAAAATGCAGAATGTTGTGTACAGTTTTGAGAAATCTGGTTATACTTATACGGTTTAGGAGAATGTTTGATGTGGTTGGTGTGTGTATGAAGAATTAGTTTAGCAATGCGGTGTATTTGTGATCTAGGCCTATTGATGTTGTTGTTGTTGCTTTTTCTGTGAGTACGCATGCGCGTCAGTCGACCTTGTCAGTTTTGGAAGCCGGCATTGTTTTTGTCGTGTTTCAGGAAGTATTCAAGGCTGTTTCAGTTGAGGTGAAAGGTAAGTAGATGTGATATTCTGTTATTGTGACGGTTGTAAATTTAGTAATGCGACGAGAACTTCGGGAACCTGTGAAGATCGTTCATGTTTTGTTATTTGTGTGTGAGTTCGCATGCGTCGAGTAAGTAGGGTTTGATCTGTCAGTCACACAGGGATCTAGAGCGCTTGATCCAAAAAAAAATCCTTTATATAATATATGGACTAGGGTTTTAACGGCTGTATAAGCCAATGGCAATATTTTACCACGTCGGTGGACTACAGTCAACGTTTTCTATTTTAGCCGTTTTTCACTCCGTGTCGATAGTACACGCACTTAAAACTATTTATCCGTGTAGCGGAAACACTAATGATGGTCTCTGACTATATGTCTCCTCGTGATATGTCTCCTCGGCAAAATAAATGACGCTTTCTGATTGGCTGAACGATATCGCGTACACAAACCACAAACCGAAAAATAGATGAAGAACAGGAATCACTAATGTTGACAGTGTTGAAAATACCGGAAACGGAAATGGCTTCAAATTCCAAGGGCAAAATAAATGACGCTTTCTGATTGGCTGAACAATGATTGTCGTTAAGTTCAGCCAATCAGAAAGCGTCATTTATTTTGCCCTTGAAATTTGAAGCCATTTCCGTTTCCGGTATTTGCAACACTGTCAACACTAGTGATTCTTGTTCTTCATTTATTTTTCGGTTTGTGGTTTGTGTACGCGATATCACGAGGAGACATCTAGTCAGATAGAATCATTAGTGTTTCCGCTACACGGATAAATAACTTTAAGTGCGTGTACTATCGACACGGAGTGAAAAAAGCCTAAAATAGTAAACGTTGACTGTAGTCCACAGACGTGGTAAAATATTGTCATTGGCTTATACAGCCGTTAAAACCCTAGTCCATATATTATATTAAGGATGTTTTTTATGGATCAAGCGCTCTGGATTCCCTGTGGTCAGTCATGTTTGTTTTGGAAGTCATCTTGGAAGCTGCAGTGCGTTTGTATGGTCGTATTCGAGGAAGTTTTGATGAAGATTTCACTTGATTGCCATTGTAAGTAGATGTGACATAAAGCTATGGTGGCGAATGTAAAATTGGTAAGGAAAAGATAAATGCATTTGAGAAATGGCTGTTACATATTTGAGCTTGCTAGTGCATAACATTTTCGACGGGAGAGTTGTCCTATCATACCTAAGGCTATGTATTGAGTTTTAACTGGTATTGACAGTGAGATTATCCGTTGGCGAATAGGAAACACTGGGTAACACATATCGAAATGAAGTAATGTGTTTCGCTCGTCCAGTGTACATATAGAATTACAGCTTCTGTCTTGGGGATAATGGTTTTTGTGCAGCCCGGGGCCTTTTCTAGTAGGATTGGCGGTCCTCATTCGGGTAATTGATGTGTCAGTGTTGGTGCAGGTCATACATCGTCAAAGATAATACGATGCACATGTTGCACATAAGGTGCGATGCGCACGTTGAGAACACCATTCATGACTTTTTTTGCAGGGAAACATTCTCCGGGCTTTCCAATCAGAAAGAGACACTGCCATGCCTTAATGTAGCCTCTATGCTTTAAATCAGTGGCCGCGATCCCTTAATCCTATCAACATTTGAAGTTTTCCCTCAGTAAACAGCTGATTACCTGGCTGTGTGTAATTTGCTGAAGCTGTGACGCGTGTTGATGCAGTAAAGGCGGAAGTAACGTGGTACTGAATACACACGGCTTGTGTTATACATGTATCTGGCAGGGTATATGCTAAGTGTCAAGTAAACAAAAGATGATTGGGGAGTTAGTGCCACTAATTAAAGTTCGTTTATTGCCCAATTTGGTCATGACTAAAGGAGAGCAGTATCGTTGATTGATATTTGTAATGCATAGGGATAAATGACGGGTGTTAATGGATACCTTAATTCAATGTTTATTATATTTTAGTAGAAAGAGTTAACGCGCACCTGTGTTATTCTAAGTATTTGGATCGCACAGGTGCGTATATTGTCTTGTGCACTGCAATAGCAGCAATTGGACAGGAAACTAGAATTTTCTTTTATCCACTTCTTGTGTGTCAGACTGGAAATATAACCCAAAGCTCAGAATTTTGGGACGCTGGTAATGTATATAAAGGGGGAGATAATTATATCAAATCCTCTCTCCTTTCAGCAGTCCTCCTAGCAGTGTTGGTGAAGCCTGTTGATTTTGTTGACAAAAGCGGTTCCCTTCAGCGCATAACGTGGTGAAAATTTGCCAGCTGAGTTCGGTATGGTGCAAGTGATTCAATTTTGTTGTTTTGATTGTTTACGTTTTTTTATTTTGTGTGAGTGAGCATGCGTGGGAGTCAGTGGTAGGGTTTGCCCTGTCAGTTATGTTTGCATTGTGATTGTATGGTCGAATATTCGAGGAAGTTTTCAAGAAAATTTCACTTGATTGCCATTGTAAGTAGATATGACATTAAAGACACATTTTCCAACTGAATATAGCCGTTGAAAAATCATGGATAGCATGCTTTTAACTGCTTACTCTCTCGCTGATATATTACCACAGAGACATTATATTGAGGCTCCATAACAGTTTTTTCTTTTCATTTACTATTACCTTAGTTTTTGATGTAAAATATATTGTAACTAAAAACAACAAACTAAAGATTGTTTATTATGTGGGAGCATATAGTCGCCGCTTTTTCCGTCCGTCCGTGTGTGCGTCCGTGCGTCACACTTTTTGTCCGGAGCATAACTCAACAAGTATGCTTGATTAAAGCTCGTGTGAATGATTAGGACACTGGGGCGGGTCAAAATTTGACCTCAGGGTCACCATTAGAACAAACTAGTTATAGGACCATAAGACACTGTATCACAGCTCTATATCTTGTATTTTTGCAGAAGATTTTTTAAGATTTGTTAAATGAAACTGATAAGCCCCATTGCGGGGGCATTTATGGCCTCACGTGCACCATTCGAACAAACATATAATGATGCTTCACATTTGGTCAAGTGGTGTCAGACTTGAAATCACATGTCCCTCACCGTTGTGGGTTCGATTCCCCATGGGGCCAGGACTGTTTCGATGGCCCAATGGGGCTAGGACTGTTTAGTATGTGAGTATCAAGCTATCCAGCTTGCTAGCAGATAGTTGGTGGTTCAACTCAGGTGCGCGCCCGTGCACCTGGGGTCTTCCTTCACCAATAAAAAGCTTGAATGTCGCCAAATGACCTTAGCTGTTGGTGCAACTATAAAATCCAGTTTAATGAATTCATATAAGATTTGGTTGAATTCCGACAAGCGGTTTCCGAGAAAAAGTAGTCAGAAGTAAAAGATAACGACGAAGACGGACAACGGACAGACAACGGACGGACGTCGGACGAAGAGTGATTCCAAAACATCACACTGAGCCTTCTGCTCAGGTGATCAAAAACACTGACAGGTGACAACGATTTTTGAATTTTGAAGTCCGATGAGTTTCTTGCATTTGAGATTTACTAAAACATGGCAGAGAAGTAACTTATAATAGGTATATTGTGTTAAAAATACAAAAACTATTAATTGTTAACATGAGTCTTTTAAGAAAATCCATCTATACATAGTTGTTTTAACATATATATACAAGTGCACATCAAGTGCAAAACGGTTATAATTGTTACTACATAATAATACAGTCTTTATGGCACGGGCCTCATCCATTGACAAAAAGCTAATATTCTCAATTTCCTTGTGCAAATGTATTTCTAACAGCGATTTACAGTTACCTATAGAAATTCTCCCCCTCCCCCCCCCCCCCCCTCCCCACAAATACAATAGGCTCGAAATATGTCTTTTAGCAATGCTGGCGACTGTAAAAATTGCAATGAAACGATAAATGCACTTGAGAAATAGCTGTTAAATATGTGCGATTGCAAGTGCATAACATTGTTGACGGGAAAGACGGCAGTTTGTTGTTCTCCTATGCATATATTGAAACATCAGTTGGGGATTAAATTGTTATTGACAGTGAGATTATCTTTTGGCGAATGGAAATCACTGAGTAACACATATTCGAAATGAAGTAATGTGTTTCGCTTGTCCTGTGTACATATAAATGTACAGGTTCTATCCCGGGGATAATGGTTTCTGTGCAGGAAAGAAGTGCCTTTTCTAGTAGTGTTGGCGGTCCTCATTGGGGAAACTGATGTGTCAGAGTTGGCGAAGGTCATACATTGTCAGAGATAATACGATACACATGAAGGACCCCGGTGCTGGTATCATACCACTTCACTGGGAACCGGTATTTACCCGTTTAAAAAAACCCGGTACCCTTATCGGTATTTGGAAAAAAGTGCCTTATTTTGAAGCTGTTCTGGCAGCGAATAAGCTCCAAACCGTCATGGTCGCGATGAACTATCAGCGTGTGATTATTTTGTGTAATTATTTACGCCCAGACTCATACAGCTTGTGATTCACTGGCATTATTTTGCTGTGTAGTACCTAACAATTTGATCGAGAAAACACGAGAAACTCACAATAAATATAATATATGTAACTGAACATGAAATAACAAAACAAACAAATCTTTAAACGGAAAATAAAAATAAAATAAATCAAGTACGAAATAAGACCGATTTTGTCAAGCAAACTGATCGAAGATTGGTTTCAAGAAAGCATCGTTAACAGTACCGTTAAAATACCTTACCGTTTCGTTGGTACCGGTACCGTACCGTTTAATTATAACGGTTTCCAACCCTAGTAGTACATCATGTACCACCCCCAAATGTTGAGAACACAATTCATGACTTTATTGCAGGGAAATACTCCAGAAATGTTATAGCCCGACGCCCGGGGCTAGTCAAAATTCAAGTCGAGCTTGTAGCAAATTCCATGCAGGTAGCCCGTCGGGCTAGTCCAAAAAAAATCCCACTGCCTTTATTACACGACCTATGTATAACAAATACACGCCAGTCAGGCACCTGTAATAAAACATTTATCACTGTTACAATGTGTGGGTGGGGTAATGCTAAAAAAACAAACAAAAAATGTCCTAAATTATTCCATATTATCAGTGCTACGCTTTCACCCAATGACTACTGCCAACACAACTTAAACATACATCAATTGGTTATGAGTAGATAAGAATTACTGAATTTTAGCTCGACTGATCAGAGATCAGCAGAGCTTATGCCGTGGTGCGGCGTCCGTCGTCCGTCTGTCTGTCCGTAAACTTTTATTTGTAGCGACTACTCCTCTGAAACTACTAAATGGATATTTATGATACTTTACAAAAACGTTGCCCATAAAGTCTAGTTGATCCTAGCAAAAATTCAGGTTGATGTGAAATCCAAGATGGCCGCCAAAGCTAAAAATAGATTTTAAAAATACAAGTTTGTAGCGACTACTTATTGAAAACTGATAATGACATGGGACTTTTTCTAAAATTATCAGTTTTGATTCGACGGTTGCTCTTGATGTCTAAATGATCCTAGCAAAATTTCAGGTTGGCCAGAAATTCAAGATGGCCGCCACAGCTAAAAATATTTTTTTAAAAAATAAGTTGGTAGCGACTACTTCTTGAAAAATATAATTGATATTGATATGGGACTTTTTCTAAAATGATCAGCATGACATGATGTTGATTCTAGTCGAACATTATTTTGATTGGACGTTAAACATGGCTGCCAGTGGCCATCTTGTTTTACATAGAGTTATATAGTAAAACCTTGTAGCGACTACTGCTCAGAAACTACTTGACGGATGTTCATGAAACTTCATAGAAATGTTGCTCTTGATGTCTAGTTGATTCTAGAAAAAATTCAGGCTTGCCAAAAATTCAAAATGGCCGCTACGGCTAAAAATAGATTTAAAATAAATAAATTTGTAGCGACTACTTCTTGAAAACTGTAAGTGATATTAAAATGGGACGTTTTTTAAAATGATCAGCATGACATGATGTTGATCCTTGTTGAAATTTATTTCGATGCGACTTTAAACATGGCCATTAGCGGCCATCTTTGTTTACATAGATTTATATAGTAACAACTTGTAGCGACTACTCCTCTGAAACTACTTGACGGATCTTCATGAAACTTTGCAGGAATGTTGCTCTTGATGTCTTGTTGATCCTAGCACAGGTCGGCCGGAAATTCAAGATGGCCATAACGGCTAAACATATATTTTTAAAAACAAGTTTGTAGCGACTACTTCTTGAAAACTGTAAGTGATATTGATATGGGACTTTTTTCGAAATGATCAGCATGACAAGATGTTGGTCCTTGTTGAAAATCATTTTGATTCGACATTAAACATTGCTGCCAGTGGCCATCTTTGTTTACCTAGAGTTATATAGTAAAAACTTCAACTTGTAGCGACTACTCCGCTGAAACTACTTGACAGATTTTTATGAAACTTCACATGAATGCTTATCTAGCTATCAAAATCTATCAGTAGAGCTTGTTTTTTAAACTTTCTCGGTATTTAATGAACTATAATGGATATCTGAATCCTTTAAATCAGAATCAGCTTTAACATAATGAGATGTCGTCAGCTGGGTATAAGTAATAGGTAGAGTCAGGTCTCATTGAGCTAGTTAATTTAAATAAATTTAAAATTGTGATAAAACAGTATTTCCAAACAAGATAAATGATATTAAACTGACAAAGAAAAAAGCAAACATCCATATTATTTTTAAGACAAGTAAAAAATACAGGACTTGTGACAAAAACACAGGGCTAGTGGGGGGAAAACAGGACTAGTGGATTTCCAGGATCCACTAGCCTGGACTAGTCCCCTAAAAAAATATTCTTGGAGCCCTGAATATATTGCAAAGGTCGGAAGTCCATTATGATGTTTCAATTCCTCTGCTGCATCTTGCAGGCAATATTACACTTGTGAGCACTTGTGTTTACATAAACATTATCTGTGTTATGCTAAGTATTTGGGTCTGCAAAGGTACGTATTTTGTCTTGTGCACTGCGATAGCAGCAAGTGGACAGGAAAGTCTAATTTTCTTTTATTTACTTCGTGTGTGTCAGAGTGGAAATATAACCCTAAGATCAGAATGTTGGACGCTGTTAATGCCTATAACAGGCAGGGGGATAATGATATATATTCCTCGCTCCTTTCAGCAGTCCTCTTGCACGTGTTGGTCAAGTCTGATTGAATTTGTTGACAAAAGTGGTTGCCTTCAGCGTAGTACGTGGTGAAAGTTTTGCCTCCTAGGTTGGGTATGTTGCACGTCATTCAATTTTGCTGCTTATTTATATATATTCTTGTGTTCATGTGGTTTTGTCTCTTTATGTGCCTTGTAAGTAATGCCAGCAATAAGACTAAGTCTTTTGGCATGTACTAATATTAAAGCGTTTTTCACTAACGGCAGTTTAGACAATTATACTATGTGAACTTGCTATGAAGTTTGTGAAGCACTCATCTTCTTATTAGATAATATTTTCGTCAGGTATGGTACCACCGTTTATAGACAAATTGTTGGTATCCCTATGGGTACGAACTGTGCACCACTTGTCGCAGATTTGTTTTTATTTTGCTATGAAAGGGATTTTATGTTGAGTCTTTCACCAGATACCCAGGCAGATGTTATTGAAGCTTTTAATGACACCTCTCGGTATCTGGATGACATACTGAACATTGACAACCCTTTCTTTCCAACTATGGTTCATAATATTTATCCTAAAGAACTTCGGCTTAATAAAGAAAATATATCTGATAATAACGCTTCTTTTCTTGATTTAGATCTCTCGATTGAAAATGGTAAAATAATTAGCAAAATCTATGACAAGAGAGATGATTTTAATTTTGACATTGTTAATTTTCCACACTTGGATGGGAATGTTCCCCGAGAAACTTCTTATGGGGTATATGTGTCTCAACTTATTCTTTTTTCTAGAGCTTGTACTCGAGTTGAGAACTTTAATATTCGTAATCTTTGTATAACTAAAAAGTTACTCAATCAGGGTTACGGTTTTCATTAACTTCGTAAAACCTTTTATTATCGTAACCCTGATCTTCTTTCCAAATATAAAAGTAATTTAAGGACTCTTCTGCGACAAGGACTATCACAACCTGACTTCTATGGTGATGTGATTCTAGGTCATGATGACTTTAATACTATCTGTGTTAAACTTGTTAAAAAGTTTATCAAAAGAGGTTATGACCATATCATTTGCAACGTACTGCATGCTTGGTGGTGGACCCTTTTACAGTTCGCCACTATGCTTTCCTCTTTAATTGTACGATGACCGGACAGGCTATGGACCCTATGATGACGCCTACGTAAAGGCCATTGGGACGGTGGCGTTTGATGTTTGTCCATGATCTTTCTTGTCGTGCCCTTAATGGTTTATTCTCTTACTGCTCTGGCTTCTGCAAAGTCATTGAGTACCTTCATTGTGGCTTTCTAGGCTATTGTTTTTTTGTATTATATTTACACGAGCATATTTGTGTTTTACTTATATTGCCTAATGATGCTGCCTTGTTGGTTAGAGATTAGATCATGGCGGGGATTTCTTTATTTACACTGTCCTGTTTTAATGGGATGACAGTAGGGTAAGTGTGAGGTTTGGTGCACCCTAGAATCGGTTTAAACCCCCAGTGGCCTACTTTGCCACTGACCGTTCCAAGGCAGTAGCCCTATTGTCAACCCTTTTTGTGTTTGTGATGTCGTTTGCATTTATTATTGCATTTGCCTTCTTGTTTGTCTGTTTGCGTGTTTGTTTCTGTGTTTTGTGGTTTACTGTCCTCCTTGAATGCTACTTTCCCTGTCCGATCTTTTCATATTTCTTACTATAAATAGGATTTTGGTTGCCATTTCCCCTTTATGGATTTTTACCAAAAACTTCACCTCATCGGAATTAGCTTGGGATTGTTACTTAGGTTATCCACAGGTCAAATACACTATTACTAAAATACAAATTGATTTTTATCTCGACTACTCCTCTGACACTACAGGGTGGATTTTCATGAAATTTTGCATGAATGTTGCCCATGATATCTAGTTGATCCTAGCAAAAATTCACTTGAAATCCAACATGGCTGCCAAAGCTAAAAATAGATTATTAAAAAACAAGTTTGTAGCGACATCTTCTTGAAAACCATAAGTGATATTGATATGGGGACTTTTTCTAAAATGATCAGCATGACATGGTTTTTGTAGAAAATCGTTTTGATTTGATGTTAAACATTGCTAGTGACCATCATTGTTTACATATAGTTATATAGTAAAGACTTGTAGCGACTACTCCTCTGCAACTACTGCTAAAAATGCGATTTTTTGGCGACTACTTCTGAAAAACCATAAGAGATATTGATTTACCGAAATGACTGGCACGACATGTAGTTGGTCCTAACCAAAATTCATTTTGATTGGATGTCAGACATGGCCACCAGCGCCCATCTTTATTTACATAGAGTTATATAAGAAAAACTTCTGGCGACTACTCCTCTGAAACTATTCGACGGATTTTCATTAAACTTCACAGGAATGTTGCTCTTGATGTCTAGTTGATCCTAGCAAATATTCAGGTCGGCCGGAAATTCAAGATGGCCGCCACGGCTAAATATAAGCCATATAAGGGCCAGCAGAGCTTATGGGATGGCGAGTAGTCCGTCGTCCGTCGTCCGTCCGTTAACTTTTACCTCGTTATGACGATAGGGCCTTTATTTTTCATCTGATCTTTACCAAACATTAACATATTGTTAACATCAATGAAAGCTCGGACAAGTTCGAAAACCGGCCAGATCAAACCAGTAACAGCGGAGTTATGGCCCTTGAGTTAGTTAAAAATGCTGTATTTTGTCATCTTAAGACGATAGGGCTTTCATTGTTTATCCGATCTTTCCCAAACTTTACCAAAGTGTTAATATCCATAAAAGCTCGGACAACTTCGAAAACCGGCCAGATCAAACCAGTAACAGCGGAGTTATGGCCCTTGATTTAGTTAAAAATGCTATATTTTGCCTCGTTAAGACGATAGACCCTTAATTTTTCATCCGAACTTTACCAACTTGTATCAGATTGTTAAAATCAATAAAAGCTCGGACAAGATCGAAAACCAGCCAGATCGGACCAGTAACAGCGGAGTTTTAGTCCTTGATTCAGTTAAAAATGCTATATTTTGCCTCGTTAAGACAATGGGGCCTTCATTTTTCATCAGATCTTTACCATACTTTATCAGTGATATCAATGAAAGCTCCGGCAAATTTGAAAAACAGCCAGATTGGACAATTTACACAGGAGTTATGGCCCTTGATTTTCTGAAAAAGTGTATATTTTGGCCTCAGTAAGACAAAAGGGCCTTCATTTGGACGGATTTCAGTGAAACTTTTCAGGAATGATCAGTATCACGCCTAGTTGCACCTGTCATTGCTGTGTTTTAGTTGAATGCATTTTGACAGAGTTATGATTCCTTAAAGGTTGTAATACACTAACTTTGTACAGTCTTTGAACGTCTGGCTGGATTTCAACAAAACTTGGCAGGGATGATCACTACCAATCCTAGTTGCGTATGTCATCGCCATGTTCCGGTTGATTGATATAAAACATAAACTTTATATACTGAGCAACTCTTCTAACTAGACTACGTATATAATCGGCTCTATAATCTTTATTAGTGAGTGAAATTATCTGAAATTGTACAGACAACAACATTAACATGTTTCACATTTTATTCCGTAATTTCAACAAAATGTATTGAAATTTAAAATCACAATTTCATTTTTTCCAAATCGAGCGGGCAATTCGAAAGTCACAAACAGTACGTAAAAGTAAGTCAAATAATTACAATACCTGATAGTGAGACATCCCAGCCTGGACCATGCCTATTGCTCGCGCTCGTTCTTCCATTTTTAGTCTTCGCATTTTTGAAATATTGTGTTTTTATTGTGTGGATATCGTTTGGCTATAACAATTCGATTATAAAAATAAAAAATTAGCACGACACAATTCCAAAAAGCAAATTTTCATAAAACGCACGTGCATTTCGTGTGAGGTAATGTGACAGCTATCGACCCGGTTTTTCTTTACACATATACAGAGTGAATGGTCAAATGTATGAGTTATACATTTTAACTGTGTACGACTTAAAATAAAAAAAATATTGCAAAATAAAAATAGTCTAGTTAGAAGAGTTGCTCAGTATATTTAGCCGGTAGAGCGTCCACAGGTCCTCATTGGCCTCTTGTTTAAAAATGCGATTTTGTGGCGATTTCTGAAAAACCATAAAATATTGATTTGCAACCTTCACCAAAATGTCTGGCACGATATGTCGTTGGTCCTAACCAAAATTCATTTCGATTGGATGTCAAACAAGGCCACCAGCGGCCATCTCTGTTTACATAGAGTTATATAGGAACAACTTCTGGCGACTACTCCTCTGAAACTACTTGACACATTTTCATTAAACTTCACAGGAATGTTGCTCTTGATGTCTAGTTGATCCTAGCAAAATTTCAGGTCGGCCGGAAATTCAAGATGACCGCCATGGCCAAAAATAGATTTTAAAAATGCGATTTTGTGGCGACTTCTGAAAAACCGTAAAAGATATTGATTTGCAACCTTTACCAAAATGACTGGCACGACATGCAGTTGGTCCTAACCAAAATTTATGTTGATTGATTGTCAAACATGGCCACCAGCGGCCATCTTTGTTTACAAAGAGTTATATAGGAAAAAGTAGTGGCGACTACTCCTCTGAAACGTATTGACAGATTTTCATGAAACTTTACAGGAAGGTTGCTCCTGATGTCTAGTTGATCCCAGCAAAAATTCATGTCGGCCGAAAATACAAGGTGGTTGCCACGGCTAAAAATAGATTTTAAAAATGTGATTTTGTGGCGACTCAAAAACCATAAATGATATTGATTTGGAACTTTTACCAAAATGACTGGCACTACAAGTAGTATATCCTAAACAAAGTTCATTTTGATTGGATGTCAAACATGGCCGTTATCCGCCATCTTTGTTTACATAAAGTTATATAGGAAACACTTATTGCGACTACTCCTCTGAAACTACTTGACGGATTTTCATGAAACTTTAAAGGCATGTTGCACTTGATGTCTAGTTGATCCTGGCCAAAATTCAGGTCTGCCGACATTCAAGTTGGCCACCACAGCTTAAAATAGATTTTCAGAAAACAAGTTTGTAGCGACTACTTCTTGAAAACTATAAGTGATATTGATATGGACTTTCTCTAAAACGCATGACATGAGGTTGTCATTTTCGGAAATCATTTTGATTCAATGTTAAACATGGCTGCCAGCGGCCATCTTTGTTTACATAGTGTTACATAGTAAACGCTTGTAGTGACTACTCCTATGAAACTACTTCACGGATTTTCATGAAATCTGCACAGGAATGTTGCTTTTGATATCTAGTTGATCCTAGCAAAAATTCAGGTCGGTTGGAAATTCAATATGGCCACCAATGCTAAAAATTGATTTTTACAAAACAGATGTGTAGCGACTACTGCTTGAAAACCATTAGTGATATTTGATATGGGACTTTTTCTAAAGTGATCAGCATGACATGGTGTTGGTCCCTGTTGAAAATTATTTTGATACGGCCTTATTTGTTTACATATTGTTATATAGTAGAAACTTGTAGCGACTAATCCTCTGAAACTACTTAACAGATTTTCATGAAACTTCACTGGAATATTGATCTAGCTTTCAAAACATATCAGTAGAGCTTCAAGGTCATTGACGTCTTGTTAGTTAATAAATGTCAACAATTTTTTATTTAAGCATCACTGACCTATTATTTTTAAGTCCTGCCCCCGTTAGGCGAGACATGTGAATCCGCGGATTTCTTGTTTCTAAAATTATCAGTATGACAGTCTGTTGATCCTTGTCGCAACTTATTTTGATTCGACATTAAACATGGCTGCGATTGGCCATCTTTGTTTACATATAGTTATATAATAAAAACTTTGCAGCGACTATTCCTCTGAAACAACTTGACTGATTGTCATGAAACTTTACAGGAATGGTGATCTAGTTATCAAAACCTATCAGTAGAGTTTCAAGGTTATTGACCTGTTGTTGCTGAATAAATTTACTTTCCCTTAAGGAATTTTAATAAAACCACCACAAAGTGCATCTCATGGAAAGGAAGCTCGGGATTGTTATTTAGGTAGTTTTATTTTCAGTCCAGGTCATTGCTGCTATTGGAAATTGATTTCCACTCCATAACTTGTAATTCAGGTCACGGTCACTGTTACTACAAACAACATTTGGTTTCTGCTCAATAAATTCACCATCTCTTAAGGAATCTTCACGAAACTTCACATAAATTAATCTCGGACTGATCGTAAAGTTCAAAACTACTGATGGCATTTAAAGAGAGCATCTCTGGCTTATTAATTCTTTTGATCAACCATTTTGGCCACTAGAGGGCACCACGTTATTTGATGTTTTACGTGGCTCGATAACGCAATTAAATATATGGATAATATTAAGCACGGGGTCTCAAAATAGTTGAATGACATCGAGAGGTGGAAAAGTGGGCGGCGCCTATCGCACACACAACAATTTGGCAGCGGTTTTCAATAAACACGGCGATTATTAGTTATCGGTCCAAATTAATTGTCGCTAATTATCTTATATAGCGGGATGTTGGATATTGGCTTATAAACAGTTAAAGACTTTGTGTTTTTAAATTTGGGATTTCCCGAGATTTTTTTGACAAAGTCGGTCGGAAATTCGGATTCGACTGACCGTCAATGTCTGGCGAATTTGCTATGTATTTCTTACGATTTCCATTCGCCAGTTTGGGTTACTCTTCGCCTCTGGCAATTTTCAGAATGGTTAATGCGAGCCTAGCAGTTTCAGTTGTGGTTTATTTGAAGTAAAATATGTTTAATCTAAATTTAACTTTGCTGATTATTTTCTTTTGTACGCTCTGTGCTGTTTGGGAACTTCTCTGTAGTGTAAGGAAGCATACTTTTCTTTCGAGAAAAGAGATCCGGGTTCGAGTACTGGCGGGGATTCCGTCACACTTAATGATCTGTACAAACTTTATTCTTGGATAACCACAACTTTAAAATACATACATGATAAAATTGTCCATTACACAATTATACTAGTTTCAAAACATATTTCCATAATATTTGAAATCATACAAAACCAAAAGATTTTTTTAAACTCAATTCTTTTAATACAATTATTATATAACATAATTGTCAAGCATTGATGTTATTCACAGGAATTCCATTACTAAGCCAACCCTGCAGATAAACTACTTGCACGTCATCTACATGTAGTCCGTACTTCCCATGGTATAACATATGTGTTATACCTTTTCTTGTTAATATTTGCTTAATGTAATAAAACACATTGGCAGGGATCCTTATACGCTCCCTAGTCAGCGAACGTATTTATCACTTCGTTCCATATACTTAGAATATTACATAGCTATTTATAACCGATGCAAAGAAGAGAAGGATTCTTACGGACGATGGATACTGTTGTATACATATGAGTCTAACGGTTCATATCTAGATAACAGGCTGATATAGCATGTTCCGGGTTCTACATCTGGTATTGCTGCACATTTTTCTAGCCTTGTGACATTTGGCGATCCAGGCTGGATCGTAACTTGGGAAGCTCAGAGTTTCCTTTTATGCGATTCTTTGTCTCTTTGGATATTTGGGGTCGATGGGAATATGTCACGGTTCATAGATATCTTACCGGTAGATATCTAAAATATGTTCCTGGTTACAAAAGGCACACAAAATCAGACAGGAACTATATGTTGAACATAGTTAATATTTGTTCAATATTGCTTTGGAATTCAGCCATATGCTCTTGTTTTCAAATAGCTTGGACACTTGCGTCACATCGTTTATATTTTGCTTTTATATTCACATGTATTAATCTGCTATATGTTTACAAGCGCATGTACATAATACACCCGCTGTAGTTCGATAAACGATCGTGTGTCAGACTGCAGTACGTTTACAGACCTGTGTTGTGTAACTTACTATTATCATCCAAGGAAATAGTTTTGTTTGTTTGTATGTTGTTTACGTCATTTTCAACAGATGTAAGGTTATATATGACGGTCGAATTTTTTTTGTGGTGGAGGCAGACCACCCATTTTTTCTGGTTAGAACCAATACAGTACACCTCTCGCCATCGGTAAGAACGTAAATAAGGTGCACTATCTACTTAATTTATTAACATACTATACATATGTTAACACTTCTTATGACCTAATTCTGTCTTGAAATTAAGGCTACATTACACAATGGCATTAACATTATAGGATCTCACTGCCTTACAATATTTACTTTACAAGCTGTATGCGTAGCTCAACAAAGAAAATTAAACGCAGCTGTGTCACCAACTTTGTTTGTGGCATTTTCCTTGACCCGGACTTGTAATTCCGTACCTCCAAAAGTCATAATAACCTTTACTTCTCCTGCTCTTTGATTTTCCAGTTGGATTTCAACTTTTCCAATCTCTTCACAACCCTCGTCAGTTACAAACTTAGGTTCTTTCGATAGTGTTTTGTAAACCTCAATCGTCACCAATTGCTGGGAAAATGGCCAGTTAAAGCTGCATTCTGCCGATGTCTCTCCAGGTATGACAGATTCACCGGCTCGAACGAACACCTTGAATATATCTTCGCAAATGACAAGTCCATTTCTGACTTGTTTTTTCATCATAGGATGTATATCGCTGTTAAATGGAGCAGTAACACTTATACCTGAAACATGTAATAATTCGAGGATGAATGGAAAGAAATGAGAAATATATAACTATATAACCTATTAATGAACGTCATTAGACTATCAAGTTCAAATGAATTCCTTGCGATCAAATATGGGAGGGACCTGGGGGTCCACATTTGTATAAATAGATTTTTCACGTTTTGCATAGACTTATTTCGGTAAAAATTTGAAAAAAATATTCTTCTCGGAAACCACAAGGCACATACCTATTATATATTGCATATAGCATAAACTTAGTTTGTTCAAATGTTGACCCTGTGATCAAAGTTGTCCCCGCCCTGCGGGGTAACAGTTTTACATAGAGTTCTATAAATAAATCTTTAAACAATCTTCATTTCTAAAACTACAGGAGCTGGAGGCTTAATGATGTGCATGTAGCATAATACATACTGATAAGGCAGATCCTGTGGAAGCAACAAACACAACAAAGACAACAAAGTAGCATATTCGGGTTTATTGTGTCTGATCATGAGAGGTAATGTGATAAGCGACACCTCTCACGCCCTCTAGCACCGGATTAAGCGCTATTTTACATCAAAGACACTTATTTTGGGCTCGCTGATTTCAAAGCAGCAGTAAAAATAACAATACAGATTCGTAGAACAGGAATACTTTTTACAGCTGCACTGTAGTATGAATGCTAATAAATACCTTTAAAGTATATCAATGCTTTTCTTTAACCAAATTTTTATTTTGTTATACATGTTAAAACTGGGAATAATTTAAGAGCGATTCAAATTAAACATATTTAACTAATTCCGTATTAATTCTAAAAACAATAGGTTTTAAAACATGCTTCCAAGCACCTAAACTGTACATATTTTATCCAATTGTGAAATGTTCTTACAACGATAGGACGCCTTCCAACACTGGTTTGCAGTTTTTTACTTTAACTCCACGTACATTAGTTATTCGTACATAAGTGTGTAGGTGTTGGCAAATTACGTATTGTCCATTTTGTTCATTGATAAACAATATAAACAAACATTGAACACACTGTAAAGATATGTTTAACAAACAATTTTGATCACAATTTCTAAAAATTTAACAACCAGATAAATGAACATGCAAGCCTTACTGGTATTGTGAAACACACTATGACCACCTGTATATATTCATGACTGTCTATTTTCCTACATCAATGACCCGAAAACCTTTTAAAAAACTTAAATTATTGCGCATTGTAATGTGTCCTTCTCGGACACCAATGACTGTTGAAATCCTGACAAGGATAAAAACAAAACATTATCGGATTTTTCTCGGTGATTTATTTAAAGAAACAACGGGATCTAAAATAATTAAATAATTAAAAAGAAATAAGTATTGAAATTCGCATACGGTTAAGTCGATAAGATCAACTGAGAATAATGCCAACCATTTAAAGAAATGAGAGTCAATATGAAACAGGTGGTTAAATGAAATCTTAAAATGGCATTGTATCGAATATTAAAGCAGTGTCGTCAAACCTAATGAATACCAAGATAGAATTTAATTTGACTTATTTCTGATAAATCATTAAATGCTATCATCAATTCAAGATATTACCAAACTGATGCATATGGTAATTTCAATGACATTACGTGGTCCAGCCTTAATTCCATTAAGCGATGAGAAAACTTATATTAGGAGGATTTTATAACGGATATTTCGACAATAAAACACGTTTACAAACATGTTTTACTGAAAAAATGCGATAACTTGTTTAAAATTATCTATTAAATGTTTTAATGTTACAATATGCAAACATTTTAAGCCGAAATTAAGGTTTTATTTCATAGCTGAGCCAAAGGACCAGTAAGTAATAGCACTACTGATTTGTAGTCGGGAGACTTTTTACAGCCGCCACACAGCTCTAAGCAAACGCTAGTGTGAATGTCAATAAATATTGTAATTGGGATCCGTTAAATACAACAAACACAAACAAGAGAGAAAAGTAGTAGACTCGGGTTTATTAAGTCTGTTCATGAGAAACAATGTTAAGTGCAACACCTCTCACGTCACTCAGCACTGGCTTAAATGGTATTCTACGTTAAAGTCACAAAGAAATATAAAAAGATCGGACAGGGAAAGTAGCATTCAAGGAGGACAGTAAACCACAAAACACAGAAACAAACACGCAAACAGACAAACAAGAAGGCAAAAGCAACAATAAATGCAAACGACATCACAAACACAAAAGGGTTGACAATAGGGCTACCGCCTTGGAACGGTCAGTGGCAAAGTAGGCCACCGGGGGTTTAAACCGGTTCTAGGGTGCACCAAACCTCACACTTACCCTACTGTCATCCCATTAAAACAAGTGTAAATAAAGAAATGCCCAGCCATGATCTTATCTCTAACCAACAAGGCAGCATCAAAAGGCAATATAAGTAAAACACAAATATGCTCGTGTAAATATAATACAAAAAAAACAATAGCCTAGAAAGCCACAATGAAGGTACTCAATGACTTTGCAGAAGCCAGAGCAGTAAGAGAATAAACCATTAAGGGCACGACAAGAAAGATCATGGACAAACATCAAACACCACCGTCCCAATGGGCTTTAGGTAGGCGTCATCATAGGGTCCACAGCCTGTCAGGTCATCGAACAATTAAAGAGGAAAGCATAGTGGCGAACTGTAAAAGGGTCCATCACCAAGCATGCAGTACGTTTTGGGCTTGATGATCCCAAAGTAATACCACTACTTAGTCGTCTGTTTCTGCTTGTTACTGAATTTGTGCAAGCTGCCATTGACAAAAACAAAACAACAAAAACAACAACAAAAAAAAATGTGATGAATCATTGTCATGGAAAGATTTCTTAACACAACCGTTATGGTACAATAATAACATTATTAACTTTACGATCAGAAGATCATGTGCTTTTCATAAAAGATGGTATGATAAAGGTAATTTATTTATTAACGTTAGATGGATAACAATCATGGTAATATTCTCTCTTTTACACTATTTATCGAAAAGTTTGCTGTACATTCGCATTTTTTAGAATATGAAGGTATACATGCAGCAATAAGGGACTACATTCAAGAACAAAAGTTCTCTCATCTTGCCATCAATTTAGAAAACCCAATTTGCCAATCTTTAGTGCCCCTTTTGACAAGCGCCCTGAAAGGCTGTCGTCCGATTTATGGTATACTTAATAAATCAAATATACATCAAATAGCCAAATAGGGGCAATATGGTTTAAGTATAGACAGAGAATGGAATGACTTATTCTAACTAACTTTCAAATGTATAAAATACACCAAGTTGCAATGGTTTCAGGCAAAATTAAACCACAGAATTACTGCTACAAACATCATTTTGACAATATTGAAGATAAAAAATGATAATAGCTATAGCGTTTGAGTCTCCAGAAAGCATTACACATTTCTTTGGGAATGTAAATATACCACATCCTAATCCAACCGGAATGAAATGCAAAAAGATAATATTTGGGTCAATTTAATAGGCCATTGTTTAAATAAATTGATTTTGCATGCAAAATACTTCATATATAAATGCAAGATAGATGGAATATTACCACTGTTCATCAATTTCAAACCACAAATTAAGTACATATAACTACAAGAAATGCCCCCGAAGTGGTTTTTTACCTTTGACCTCTAAGTGTGACCTTGACCTTGGAGCCTCCGTCCATAAATGTCTGAGTTATTGACCGGACACGATGGGACGGAAAAACATACTTCGTTTTGACATTTAACCTCTAAGTGTGACCTTCACCTTAGAGCAACGGACCTGGTTTTTGCGCGCGACATATCGTCTTTTTGGGGTGAGCACTTATGCCAAGTTGTGCCAAGTTATTTGAAATCCGTCCATGAGAGTCAGAGTTATTGACCGGACACGATGGAAACGACGAACGGACGGACTGACTGACTGACGGTGCGACTACTATATGCCGCCCTTCGGAGGTATAACAGAGTAAATGCAATTAAAAGTATTGCATGTGATACACTTGAAAAGCTTTGGTTGTCATAAAAAGAAAAATTGTGGCCTATATTTTAAGAGTTACACTGTGCAACACATCTGTCTTGTTTTCTTGTTATTTTGTTGTTTGTTTTTGTTATTTTTTGTGTTTTTGCTTTGATACAGAAAACAAATCCCAAGAAATTGTAGTAATATCTGTTAAATTATGTTCCCAGCTGTTCCCACTGAATAATGAAGAGTCACACCTCCGTAGATAGATATTATCTTATATTTTCATATTTGTTTGGATAACACCATTTTTGTTCCATTTTTTTTATATTTCTTCACAGTCAGCTATAGTAAAACTCAGCAGAGATAGTATGTGGATTTGTATAATAACTGAAACATTCATACGTTGATTATTTTAGCGTTGTATTTGTCTACGTTAAACAATTCTTTATGTAAAATATATAGGCAGGGTTTTGCAAAAAAACAACAACAACATATCTTTACATTTATCAACGAAGGCGTATTAAAGTAGCAAAATATGACAATTGTAAATATTTTCTACTCTCAAGCTTAAAAGGGACGCACAGCAATCTTGGAAGATCCTCAGATTGCAGAGTCCCTCTTTCAGAAAAAAGTATTTTAAATCTTCTTTTGAAATTGTAAAAATATTTCAAAAGAGCTTCCCATTTAAACAGCTTCTATTCATGATATGTATTTGGTGTGTATATATATATGCTAATTAAAATAAGTTTAGCAAGTATATAACATATAAATCACGTTGATCAGATTCTAGGATATGTGTAGAAGCAGTCATGGGCAATATAACATACATAATTATCACTGATATTAAGGGAATAAGCCTCAAAAGAAATATGCGTAAACAATAAAAATATGTGGTAATTTACAGAAATGATAATTTCGCTCTTATTTCAATATAAAGGGAGGTAATTTTACAAATGGTAAACTTTGGTTTCCTATATCTTTATAATGGCAAGGAATTTGTTCGATTGGTTTAGCGGTTTTTATAAGTTGGGAACCATAACTGTCATTTTGTAATGTTTAATTTGCTATTTACCTTATTCGTATTTTTAAATGTGAAATAGTATGTTTTAACTAAATGGGAGATAACTCTGATACTTACATTGGAATACAAAAAGGAATTTATTTAAGCTAGATGTGCATAAGGGCTTGCTAAACTTTATTTTTTATTTTTTCAGTATATGTATATATTTTTAAATATTTTGAAAACTGTTTATATATGATGCACATTACATACATATATGTTCTGTTTGTAGAGGGATGGCCCACTCCGACCTTCACAAACCTATAACGGGGTGAATAAATGGATTACCATTAATTCGGGAAATAAACAACCAGATCAGATGGAATATGTAGGTGCTGGTGCCCTAACAATGCAACATTTTTAAATAATTCAAGAACCCAAACACTGCTGTTCTGATGAGTCTTTTTTCGAGTTCATCCTAGCTTTTAAATTAACATCCGGCTAAAGACTGGTAATGATAAAAAATAAAGTAGATAAAGTGCTAACGAAGCAAAATATATCAAGAGTCATAACTCTTGTGTTGCGAACGCGGTCCATCTTGTTTTCAAACTTAAGCATGTCATCTTCGGGATGGTTAAAATTGTGTACTTTTGATTTCAGGAATATTGAGTTCTGCCCAACCCGGGGCTAGAGGGCGTGAGCGGTAGCTAGTATATTTCACTACCGCTAATGAACAGTCTCAATCAAACCGAGACTGCAATATTTCGTATGTGTTGTGCTCGGCTGTTTCCATAGGTCCATTATCATACTTTTTTAAAGTTGTCTGAACGTTTTTTCTATTAAGACACAGACAAAAAATGGTAAATATCAATTACTAGAAGAGGGTTATAGAGTATTAATTGAATTGAATGTTGTTTAACGGCTCATCAACACAGTATAGGTTATTTAGAGCCGCCCCAGAGAGAGGGGATGGATACATAGGAATCCGGGAACCTGCCCTACTCTTATTATCGAATAGATTCCTATGGTTCTTTAACGTGCTCGGAGGATAGACCGATACACGGGACCGCCCTGTTTACGTCCCCATCCGACGGACGAGGCTAAGGTAAAGTGTCTTGCCCAAGAACACACCGACGGAACTCAGTGGCACCACGGAGGATTGAACCCGGGGCCTCCGGTTACAAATCCGCCGCGCTACCGACTGCGCCACGCCAGCCCCTTATAGAGTATTAACTAAGTGAACTAGTTAACCAAGGGCCCTGACATTGATGCTACTAATCCTAATTAACTTGTTTTTGAAGCTTTCTTCTATTTCATTAATATAAAGACCAGGCAATATTTTTTAACCGAAAGTAACAGAGTGCTAACAACAAACACACAACAAACGGACGTACGGAAGACCACACGGAGCAAGACTTGGACTTCGACAAGTAGAGCTAAAAAACAAAACAAAATAATAAAATGTCAGCAAATTCTTACCATACGTGTGGGACATTCTTCTGGATCTTACGGCATCTTTATTATGGCCGTAAATCACGGCACCTGAAACATTAAACGAGATTTCTCTGTGTTTTGCATTTTGTAAACATCGGTTTGAAAACGTTTAAAGACCTTTTTTAGTCGGTTTTATTTTCACTCTAAAAAATAGATTTTTTTTAAAGAGCATAACAGATGCAACTAATTTAAAGAAATGACCGTAAATACAATGATGACAAGTATGGCATAGTTATGTGTTAGATAGTGTGTACAGTGTGTAAAACTCATACTGATTTTTACACACCAACCATGTATTTTTTCTGCTCTTTTGTCATTGATCCAATGTATTGTATTTACAATTTATTGTCAATATTGGTGTTTCAGACAGAATCATTGTGAGGTTTGACACGCATATAATCGATTTAAGCTAACCAGTAGACCATATTGCCTACTGGCCGTTCCAAGACGGTAATTCTTTCTTCACCACTCTGTGTGATATGTATTTTCATTTTCATTGTAAATTTGTAATTTGCTCTTGTTTGTGGTACAGTGCGGACCTACGGTTTCATTGCGTTTGGGTGCCGTGTTTTCTTTAAGATCATTTGTCTCGTTTTTGAAATTATAGTCCGGAGTTTGATGAAATTTCACATCAAATAATACTTACAATGAGAGAATGTATGTCACGCACAGGAATCTGGTCTCAACGTCAAAGGTCAAGGTCATACTTAGAGATCAAATATTAAATGCATCAAACGTGTGTCTTTGTCAATACTCGAAAACTAAACAGAAGATGTGTAGTGAGTAATTAATTTTACTTCCATGTACCATTGTGGTTTACCTGCATTCTATAATTTACTCTTTAGCATTTCAACAATAAGAAAACCTCATTGGTGGAATTTTTCACTTATTGGTGATATTTCTTGTTTTTATCACTTACTGGTAATATTTCTTGTTTTTGTTTGGTAAGGAATGTTAATTCAAAGATATTTTTGTTATTCAAAACAGTTATGTTATTTACCGTTTACAACGGCAAGCCCGGCTTCCTTTGGAACAATGACTGTCATGCCTGCAAATGCTTTTTTTACCGCCGAATACATAACAGCCGACTCAGAAAACCCGCCAACCATGATTAAGGTCTTTAGACGTCTCATCTCCGGTTTTTGTAACAGTTCTTGCAAATGCGTAACTAGTTTCTGCTTTGGTTGCTGAAACATTTCTCTAAGAACATCTCCCATTATGAAAAGCTTATTTCCTTTTTTCATTTCTACCATTGTTGCGAAGTCGCTCTTTTTCAAATACGTGCCAAATTTTTCCCCTGTTTCTTTTTTAAACAGCTTGTACAATACTTGTGGAACATTGATGCCAGTGCTATCTCCTCCAACAATATCTGTCGTAGCCACTGCAGACACAGTACGTTTAACCAGTTCGAATGCTCTTTGCAAAGCGAGTTCATCTTCTTTGCAATCATTGCTAAACGACTGCATGACTGATGAAGTCTCGTCTTTAAACAATTTCTTCATAAACTCCATGAACGCTTCATCAACCAGTGTTCCGCCCCATGGTCCACCAGTCGGTGAATAGAGTTCGGTTAAGGTGCCGTCTGATTCCACCTCGTGTACTGTAATGTCTACGGTTCCACCTGAATATAAGCAAAATTAAGAAAAACTGCAACACTTTCTTTACGTGGATTCAATGTAGATATAAAAATCGAACAGGAAAATCAGCATTCAAGGACGACAGTCAACCACAAACACACACAGAAACAAAGAACACATTTTAAAGATGAATAAAAGGCCAAATAAGACATCACAAACACAAAAGGACAATAGGACCGCCTTGGAACGGTCAGTGGCAAAAAAGGCCGGTGGGGGTTTAAACCAAGTTTTAGTGTGCACCAAACCTCACACTTACCCTACTCTCTACCCAATAAAACGGGACAGTGTAAATAAAATCTTCCCCGCCATGAACTATTCTCAAGTCATTAGTTAACATAAATCATGTTTGAGTTGTACTATACGGAATTAAGTTAATGTGTTTGTTTCTTTGTTTAATTATCTGTATTATCTGTATTTTGTTACTGATTAAATTTGTGGGAGTGTTAAGTCCTTACTTTATTGATTATAAACGTATAGTTTGGCGTAGAAAGTAGACGTATCGATGTTTAACCTGACTGATTTACTCGGCGATAATGTTAATTTGTTATCTTATGGTTTCATTGCAAAAGTAATAAAAGAGAAATGCACAATTCGTTTTTTGAAGTATTACATATTAATAACACATAATGCATAATTTGGTTTTTGAAGTATTGCATACTTGCGTTTTAATATTGAATATCCTCTCTGTCCCATTTGCGGTAGAAGCCTTAATTCTAAATCTTATTTAAACGAACTTATTTTTTGTTAATCAAAAGTGAAGATCCGTATCAGTTTACAAAGAGGATCTAAGACGAGTGCTTGTTTAATATTTACTTTATTTAACTAGTTGGATAACATTTTACGATGCAATACTGTGCCGAACGTCATATCGATTCAAATTATCCACTGAGTTCAATTTCAAATATTAATGAGGCACGACTGTGAAATTATATTTATCACATAATTCCAAAAACGTAGCTGCCTATAATTACATCGTTGTCATAATATGACGTCATACGTTACTCGGGCTTGTCCGTACCACACCGAGCAATTGGAATACTAGTCGATATCCGTAATCTGTTTTTTTAGCCCTTAACCCGCTAAGCACGACGCACGACTATAATAGCCATTGCATCCACTGTAACCCCAGATCAGCCTTGGAGTTTACAATGTCCGGCTGCTGATCAGTCATTCTCCCAAAACTCCCCCTTGTCACATAAATCTTATGGTCCTATTTTAAAGAAAGGACAGTCCATTATATATATGTAGCGGGTTAACAGCTGCGGACATCAACGAAGCAATTCCGATTGCATAACGGAAATGTCGAGCGATAATTCGGCCTTAATTTGTATATGTTTTACACTATTCTGTTATGCATTTCATGGCTTTATTGCACACCCTCACGATAAGTTATAACATAAATACAGTTAGAAGGGACAACGATGATAGACATATGACAACAAACAAGGCATAAGCTCGCAAGACGATGGATAGTCACAAATGTTTTACCTCCAAGGTCAATAACCATGAACTGGGATCCTGAGTCAAACGATTGAAGCTCAGCTTGCATGCCTATGGTTTCTCGTTTAGTCAATGTGAGCTCCTTGCAGTATATAGCGGCAGCCTCTGGTTCCAGTGCCAACGTCAGCTGATCTGGTGCAATTCCTGCCTGTAATAGCATGTGTTCACAGTAAGTCAATGTGTAATCGTGCATGCAATATAGTCAATGCCTTGCGTAATTTTAGTATATAAAAAGTAGTAAGTGTAAAATGTCCTTGTTAATTACAATATGATAGATAAACATATCTCTGGATAATATTGATTAAAACAATAACTAATTCTTATACAGATTCAGCAGTTTCACTTTTATATTGCCATCTATATGTGTAATGCTAATAGTGGTAGTCTACCTCTGCCGGTAGGAGGTTCATGTGTATGTTTGATTTGCTGATATTGCTCTGATGTCTGTGCCGATAGAGTTAGGAGGTTTAAGTGTATGTTAGTAAAATGCTCGTATTTCTCTGCCAGTAGAGTACGGAGGTTATTGTGTATGTTTTAATGCTCATATTGCTCTGCTGCCCCTGCCGGTAGAGTAATGAGTTTTATGTTTATGTTGGTTATGCTTATATTGCTCTGCTACCTCTGCCGGTAGAGATAGGAGGTTTATGTGTATCTTTGTAATGCTCATATTGCTCTGCTACCTCTGCCGGTAGGGTTAGAAGGTTTAAGTGTATGTTAGTAAAATGTTCGTATTTCTCTGCTACCTCTGCCAGTAGAGTACGGAGGTTAATGTGTATGTTTGTAATGCTCTTATTGCTCTGCTACCTCTGCCGGTAGAGTTAGGAGTTTTATGTGTATCTTTGTAATGCTCATATTGCTCTGGTACCTCTACCGGTAGGGCTGCCTTGTTGGTTAGAGTTTAGATCATGGTGGGGAATCTTTATTTACACCATGTACACTATCCTGTTTTAATGGGATGACAGTAGGGTAAGTGTGAGGTTTGGTGCACCATAGAACCGGTTTAAAACCCCAGTGGCCTACTTTGCCACAGACCATTCCAAGGCGGTAGCCCTATTGTCAACCCTTTTGTGTTTGTGATGTCGTTTGCATTTATTATTGCTTTTGCCTTCTTGTTTGTCTGTTTGCGTGTTTGTTTCTGTGTTTTGTGGTTGACTGTCCTCCTTGAATGCTACTTTCCCTGTCCGATCTTTTTATATTTCTTTAGAAGGTTTAAGTGTATGTTAGTAAAATGTTCGTATTTCTCTGCTACCTCTGCCAGTAGAGTACGGAGGTTAATGTGTATTTTTGTAATGCTCTTATTGCTTCTGCTACCTCTGCCGGTAGAGATAGGAGGTTTATTTCTGTTTGTAATGCTCATATTGTTCTGCTTCCTCTGTCGGTAGAGATAGGAGGTTTATGTATGTCTGTAGTACTCATATTGCTCTGCTACCTCTGCCGGTGGAGATAGGAGGTTTGTGTGTATGTTTGTAATGCTCATATTGCTCTGCTACCTCTGCCGTTAGAGTTAGGAGGTTGACGTATATTTGTTATGCTCATATTGTTCTGCTACCTCTGCCAGTAGAGATAGGAGGTTTATGTATGTTTGTAATGCTCATATTGCTCTGCTACCTTTGCCGGTAGAGTTAGGAGATTTATGTGTATGTTGGTTATGAACATATTGCTCTGCCACCTCTGTCGGAAGAGTAATGCGGTTTCATGTGTATTTGTGTAATGCTCCTATTGCTTCCGGTAGAGTTATGCTGTGTATGTTTGTAATGCTCATATTGCTCTGCTACCTCTGCCGGTAGAGTTAGGAGATTTATGTGTATGTTGGTTATGATCATATTGCTCTGCCACCTCTGTCGGAAGAGTAATGCGGTTTCATGTGTATTTGTGTAATGCTCCTATTGCTTCCGGTAGAATTATGCTGTGTATGTTTGTTATGCTCATGTTGCTCTGCTACCTCTGCCGGTAGAGTTAGGAGATTTATGTGTATGTTGGTTATGATCATATTGCTCTGCCACCTCTGTCGGAAGAGTAATGCGGTTTCATGTGTATTTGTGTAATGCTCCTATTGCTTCCGGTAGAGTTATGCTGTGTATGTTTGTTATGCTCATGTTGCTCTGCTACCTCTGCCGGTAGAGTTAGGAGATTTATGTGTATGTTGGTTATGATCATATTGCTCTGCCACCTCTGTCGGAAGAGTAATGCGGTTTCATGTGTATTTGTGTAATGCTCCTATTGCTTCCGGTAGAGTTATGCTGTGTATGTTTGTTATGCTCATGTTGCTCTGCTACCTCTGCCGGTAGAGTTAGGAGATTTATGTGTATGTTGGTTATGATCATATTGCTCTGCCACCTCTGTCGGAAGAGTAATGCGGTGTCATGTGTATTTGTGTAATGCTCCTATTGCTTCCGGTAGAGTTATGCTGTGTATGTTTGTTATGCTCATGTTGCTCTGCTACCTCTGCCGGTAGAGTTAGGAGATTTATGTGTATGTTGGTTATGATCATATTGCTCTGCCACCTCTGTCGGAAGAGTAATGCGGTTTCATGTGTATTTGTGTAATGCTCCTATTGCTTCCGGTAGAGTTATGATGTGTATGTTTGTTATGCTCATGTTGCTCTGCTACCTCTGCCGGTAGAGTTAGGAGATTTATGTGTACGTTGGTTATGATCATATTGCTCTGCCACCTCTGTCGGAAGAGTAATGCGGTTTCATGTGTATTTGTGTAATGCTCCTATTGCTTCCGGTAGAGTTATGCTGTGTATGTTTGTTATGCTCATGTTGCTCTGCTACCTCTGCCGGTAGAGTTAGGAGATTTATGTGTATGTTGGTTATGATCATATTGCTCTGCCACCTCTGTCGGAAGAGTAATGCGGTGTCATGTGTATTTGTGTAATGCTCCTATTGCTTCCGGTAGAGTTATGCTGTGTATGTTTGTTATGCTCATGTTGCTCTGCTATTACTGTCGGGAGAATTAGGAGGTTTATATAATTTTTATCAGGAATAACCAACAAACCTGTATTGCCGCTTTCTTCATAAACTGCTTCGCACCATCATTCCAGATGGCCGGAATTGTTATAACCCAGTATATATCTGACTCTAGTATTCCACTCGTATTTAAATTCAGTCGCCCGAGAAGGTGATCTTTCAAGTAGGCTATTGAGGCGGAGAAAACGTCTGTCGCTGACATTCTATTGCCTAGGTCATCGGCAATATTGATATTTTCTCGATTCTTGAATTAAAAAAAAAGAAAGATAGTTAGTTACATGTTAACAGGTTAGTATTCGTGAGTGTAGAATGTATTATTACGTTCTAAGGTCGTCACTGTTCTACTAAAATGTTTGAATTCCGCGTATGGCATTTAAAAACAAATTGTAAAAGAACTAACAAATCTCATATCGAATAGGACATGGCACTCTACTTAAACGAGGGTAATACACACGCTTAAATAAACTTATAATTGTCACATTAGTGTTGTTTGTGCCGTGAGTCGATCGTAAAAAGTATGCCCGCACATCAAATCAATATTGTTAAATTTTCATCCCTCAGGGATTGTATGACTTTCACAGATCAAATTCTTAAACACATGCTTACTTATACCTTGACAAAGATTTTGTGCTCATTTAATGTTCATGTGATATATTATTAGACACTTATTTACAGTATCTGACCCGCTTTCAACCCTCCGTCAATTTATTAAATATTATTTCTTACGGACATTTGATACGAATATTTTTATTTTGTATCTCTGATACATTGATTGGTTCTTACTCTTTTCACAGAATGGTATTATATTCCTATTTGCATTTGAGTCGTTTAATACAAACACTTGCAATAGCTATTTTACCTCCTCTTCAGTCACACTTTGCTCATCTATACAAATTACACATTATAACTCCTTATATGTATGCCTTACACCATTATATCTCCATTCGGCAAACCTTTTGCCATGTTCCATTTAATGATGTTTGTTGGAGTTTTAAAAAAGACTCAAAAGTTTCAATAACTCCTGTTAATCACTTATTTTAACAAAATATCACATGGTTTCTTTTCAGTAATCAAGTAAGTCGTTTAAGGCGCATGTTGCAATGATAAAGCGTGCAGTTGTTGCAATTATTTATATTGCAAATCCATTCCTAAATCATCGGTAAATGGTAGACCGTTTAATTTAAGTAAAAGTAGATATAAAAATCGAACAATAAATGTAGCATTTTAGTACCAGAGTCAACCAAAAACACGAATTAAAACAAGCAACTATTTTTTAATGTCATAGTTTCAATAAACCACTGTTCAACCAGTTGATTATATGATTTATGATGACGATGCCACTTTAAAATGAAAGAAAAACATAATTATTTAAATAAGATGACAAACATGCAGACACAATATGCACTAGGCCTTAATGATCTTATTTATCAACTGGAAAATGTTTCAAAGCATGAGGGTCAGATGGCCCTGAATCTCTCACCTGATGACTTATATAGACACTTCTTTTTATTTAAACAATATTTTATTCAAGAGATGCCCTTTATAGAACCTCTGCCAAATGTAGACACTTTCAAAAGAAAAGAAGTGGATGAGATAAGAGTTTGGGTAATTTTTACTATGGATAAATCAGTGCAAAACTGTGATCCCGTTTAAACTTGCTACTTGTAACTGCGGCAATTGTAGTTGCAGAGATTGTTTTTATTGATTTTCCTATATAACTTTATGTTTAATTTTAACCCCGATGAACGGCAAGAGTTTAACACATGGTCAATACGTTTTAAATAATCATAAACTAATACTGCATGCAATAAAACTCTTTCCTACATAAATCATGCAATAAAACTCTTACCTATATAAAACAATGTAAAACATGTGGCCCCTGGGCTTTGCCCAAATTTGACCCAAGCGTCACCATTTGAACACATTAGATAGTGGACCATAAACTTATGGCACAGGCAACATATTTGACCTCTTGCTATTGTAGTTTATTTAGAGAATATTTTTAAAGATTTTCTAATATTAAGCTATGTAAAATTGCGACAAAATCGCCGAGAATCTAGAACAGGGCCAGATTTGACATGCTTACAAAATACATCGTGTTGCTTTTGACAATAATTCAGTAAATATAATTATCGCATTAATTTATCTGTTGTCACTTCTATAAATAGTTACGACACTTAAGACCTTTTGGATTTTGCTAAATAAACATATAGAGGATATTTCTTGTTTTGGAGTGAATAACGTATTTTATTTTATGATAAGCAATGAAATACTGTATTTTATCGGTGAAATAAAAGTGTTATTCCACACTGTGGAATATAGGGTTTTATTCCACTGCCGGGACTACATTTAAATGTATAACCAACACAATTGCACAGTACAAAGACTCACAATATATTCCTGCTGTTATACTGTTAAATTCAATGTTTATTTAATTACTTTCTTTCTGTGACGTTAACGGTTAACAAAAAAGTGACGTCATGTAACGTTTCGTTACGTCATCGTGACTAGGAATGAAACAGAGATAAGAACTCAGGCGTAGCCAGGTGTGTAAAACGGTTTAGTTACTGAAATTGCTTAAATTATTGTTTGTTAAATCATAAAAAAAAAATGTTGTTTTGTTTGTCGTGAATAACTTATTTTATTTCATCCCGAAGTGAGAAGACTTTTATATTTTCACTCATTCTTTGCATTCGCGAAAACATAAAGTTTTTCATTTCTCGATGAAATAAAATATGTTATTCACTCCAAACAACAAATATCCTCTATTTATTTCATCGAGCAGTGAAGAAACTTTATGTGTTCACGAATGCTTAGCTAAGTGAAAATGTGAGAGCTTGATCATTTCAAGGTCTTATAAAACAATTTAAAAAACATTTGGCGACGTCTATTTTTAAAACTCACCATAACTTATATTATATTTGTCCGATTTAAAAAAACTACGACCAGTTTTTTTAGTTATTTTATTTCGAAACCAATGATAC
>JAWPHD010013185.1:0-70308 GCA_037043455.1 Cyrtodaria siliqua
ATACATATGACAAATATACGGACATGCATAACGACCCCCACATAGAGTTATTATAGAGATTTACACTCATCAATACATATGACAAATATACGGACGCCCATAAAGACCCCCAATAGTTATTATAGAGATTTATACTCCTCATCAATACATATGACAAATATACGGGCGCGCATAACGACCCCGCATAGAGTTATTATAGAGATTTATACTCATCAATACATATGATAAATATACAGAAGAGCATAACGACCCCGCATGGAGTTATTATAGATATTTACACTCATCAATACATATGACAAATATACGGACGCGCATAACGACCCCATAGAGATTGATACTCATCAATACAAATGACAAATATACGGACGCGCATAACGACCCCGAATACAGTTTATATAGAGCTGTACACTAATCAATACATAAGACAAATATACGGACGCGCATAACGACCCCCATAGAGATGTATACTCATCAATACAAATGGCAAATATACGGACGCGCATAACGACCCCGAATACAGTTTATATAGAGCTGTATACTCATTAATACATAAGACAAATATACGGACGCGCATAACGACCCCGAATACAGTTAATATAGAGATTTATACTCAGCAATACATAAGACAAATATACGGACGCTCATAACGACCACGAATACAGTTAATATAGAGCTGTATACTCATCAATACATAAGACAAATATACGGACGCGCATAACGACCCCGAATACAGTTAATATAGAGATTTATACTCATCAGTACATATGACAAATATACGGACGCGCATAACGACCACCAATACAGTTAATATAGAGCTGTATACTCATCAATACATAAGACAAATATACGGACTCGCATAACGACCCTATAGAGATGTACACTCATCAATACATATGACAAATATAAGGACGCGCATAACGACCCCGAATACAGTTAATATAGAGATTTATACTCATCAATACATATGACAAATATACGGACGCGCATAACGACCCCGAATACGGTTAATGTAGAGCTGTATACTCATCAATACATAAGACAAATATACGGACGCGCATAACGACCCCATAGAGATGTATACTCATCAATACAAATGACAAATATACGAAAACACATAACGACCCGAATACAGTTAATATAGAGCTGTATACTCATCAATACATAAGACAAATATACGGACGCGCATAACGACCCCATGGAGATGTATACTCATCAATACATATGACAAATATACGGACGCGCATAACAACCCCGAATACAGTTAATATAGAGCTGTATACTCATCAATACATAAGACAAATATACGGAGGCGAAAAACGACCCCATAGAGATTTATACTCATCAATACACATGACAAATGTACAAAAGCGGATAACGACCCCGCATAGAGTTAATATAGAGGTTTGAAAAATGTACAGAAACGCATAACGACCCCGCATGGAGTTATTTTAGAGATTTATACTCATCAATACATATGACAAATATACGGACGTGCATAACGACCCCACATAGAGTTATTATAGAGATTTACACTCATCAATACATATGACAAATATACGGACGCCCATAAAGACCCCCAATAGTTATTATAGAAATTTATACTCCTCATCAATACATATGACAAATATACGGGCGCGCATAACGACCCCGCATAGAGGTATTATAGAGATTTATACTCATCAATACATATGACAAATATACAGAAGCGCATAACGACCCCGAATACAGTTAATATAGAGGTTTATACTCATCAATACATATGACAAATATACGGACGCGCATAACGACCCCGAATACGGTTAATATAGAGCTGTATACTCATCAATAAATAAGACAAATATACGGACGCGCATAACGACCCCATAGAGATGTTTACTCATCAATACAAATGACAAATATAAGGACGCACATAACGACCCCCCCCCCCCCCGAATACAGTTAATATAGAGCTGTATACTCATCAATACATAAGACAAATATACGGACGCGCAAAACGACCCCATAGAGATTTATACTCATCAATACACATGACAAATGTACAGAAGCGGATAACGACCCCGCATAGAGTTAATATAGAGGTTTTGACAAATGTACAGAAACGCATAACGACCCCACATGGAGTTATTTTAGAGATTTATGCTCATCAATACATATGATAAATATACAGAAGAGCATAACGACCCCGCATGGAGTTATTATAGATATTTACACTCATCAATACATATGACAAATATACGGACGCGCATAACGACCCCATAGAGATTGATACTCATCAATACAAATGACAAATATACGGACGCGCATAACGACCCCGAATACAGTTTATATAGAGCTGTACACTAATCAATACATAAGACAAATATACGGACGCGCATAACGACCCCATAGAGATGTATACTCATCAATACAAATGGCAAATATACGGACGCGCATAACGACCCCAAATACAGTTTATATAGAGCTGTATACTCATTAATACATAAGACAAATATACGGACGCGCATAACGACCCCGAATACAGTTAATATAGAGATTTATACTCAGCAATACATAAGACAAATATACGGACGCTCATAACGACCCCGAATACAGTTAATATAGAGTTGTATACTGATCAATCCATAAGACACATATACGGACGCGCATAACGACCCCATAGAGATGTATACTCATCAATACATATAACAAATATACGGACGCGCATAACGACCCCATAGAGATTTATACTCATCAATACAAATGACAAATATACGGACGCGCATAACGACCCCGAATACAGTTTATATAGAGCTGTACACTCATCCATACATAAGACAAATATACGGACGCGCATAACGACCCCATAGAGATGTATACTCATCAATACAAATGGCAAATATACGGACGCGCATAACGACCCCGAATACAGTTTATATAGAGCTGTATACTCATCAATACATAAGACAAATATACGGACGCGCATAACGACCCCGAATACAGTTAATATAGAGATTTATACTCATCAGTACATATGACAAATATACGGACGCGCATAACGACCACCAATACAGTTAATATAGAGATTTATACTCATCAATACATATGACAAATATACGGACGCGTATAACGACCCCGAATACGGTTAATATAGAGCTGTATACTCATCAATACATAAGACAAATATACGGACGCGCATAACGAACCCATAGAGATGTATACTCATCAATACAAATGACAAATATACGGAAACACATAACGACCCCGAATACAGTTAATATAGAGCTGTATACTCATCAATACATAAGACAAATATACGGACGCGCATAACGACCCCATGGAGATGTATACTCATCAATACATATGACAAATATACGGACGCGCATAACAACCCCGAATACAGTTAATATAGAGCTGTATACTCATCAATACATAAGACAAATATACAAAAGCGGATAACGACCCCGCATAGAGTTACTATAGAGGTTTGACAAATGTACAGAAACGCATAACGACCCCGCATGGAGTTATTTTAGAGATTTATACTCATCAATACATATGACAAATATACGGACGTGCATAACGACCCCACATAAAGTTATTATAGAGATTTACACTCATCAATACATATGACAAATATACGGACGCCCATAAAGACCCCCAATAGTTATTATAGAGATTTATACTCCTCATCAATACATATGACAAATATACGGGCGCGCATAACGACCCCGCATAGAGGTATTATAGAGATTTATACTCATCAATACATATGACAAATATACAGAAGCGCATCACGACTCCGCATAGAGTTAATATAGAGATTTATACTCCTCATCAATACATATGACAAATATACGGGCGCGCATAAAGACCCCGCATAGAGTTAATATAGAGACTTATACTCCTCAACAGAACATATGACAAATATACGGGCGTGCATAACGACCCCGCATAGAGGTATTATAGAGATTTATACTCATCAATACATATGACAAATATACATAATCGCATAACGACCTTGCATGGAGTTATTATAGATATTTACACCCATCAATACATATGACAAATATACGGACGTGCATAACGACCCAACTTAGAGTTATCATAGAGATTTATAATCACTAATACATATGACAAATATACGGACGCCCATAACGACCCCGCATAGAGTTATTATACAGATTTATACTCATCAATACATATAAAAAATATACAGAGCCGCATAACGATCCCGCGTATAGTTATTATAGAGATTTAAACTCCTTAATACATATGACAAATAAATGGAAGCGCGTGACGACCCCGCATAGAGTTATTTTAGAGATTTATACTCATCAATACATATGACAAATATACGGACGCCCATAACGATCCTGCATACAGTTAATATAGAGATTTATACTCATTAATACATAAGACAAATATACGGACGCGCATAACGACTCCATAGAGATGTATACTCATCAATACATATGACAAATATACGGACGCGCATAACGACCCCGAATACAGTTAATATAGAGATTTATACTCATTAATACATAAGACAAATATACAGACGAGCATAACGACCCCATAGAGATGTATACTCATCAATACAAATGACAAATATACGGACGCGCATAACGACCCCGAATACAGTTAATATAGAGCTGAATACTCATCAATACATAAGACAAATATACGGACGCGCATAACGACCCCGAATACAGTTAGTATAGAGATTTATACTCATCAGTACATATGACAAATATACGGACGCGCATAACGACCACCAATATAGTTAATATAGAGCTGTATACTCATCAATACATAAGACAAATATACGGACTCGCATAACGACCCCATAGAGATGTACACACATCAATACATATGACAAATATACGGACGCACATAACGACCCCGAATACAGTTAATATAGTGGTTTATACTCATCAATACATACGACAAATATATGGACGCTCATAACGACCCCGAATACGGTTCATATAGAGCTGTATACTCATCAATACATAAGACAAATATACGGACGCGCATAACGACCCCATAAAGATGTATACTCATCAATACAAATGACAAATATACGGACGCACATAACGACACCGAATACAGTTAATATAGAGATGTATACTCATCAATACATAAGACAAATATACGGACGCGCATAACGACCCCATGGAGATGTATACTCATCAATACATATGACAAATATACGGACGCGCATAACAAGCCCGAATACAGTTAATATAGAGCTGTATACTCATCAATACATAAGACAAATATACGGTCGCGCAAAACGACCCCATAGAGATTTATACTCATCAATACACATGACAAATGTACAGAAGCGGATAACGACCCCGCATAGAGTTAATATAGAGGTTTTGACAAATGTACAGAAACGCATAACGACCCCGCATGGAGTTATTTTAGATTTATGCTCATCAATACATATGATAAATATACAGAAGATCATAACGACCCCGCATGGAGTTATTATAGATATTTACACTCATCAATACATATGACAAATATACCGACGCCCATAACGACCCCGCGTAGAGGTATTATAGATATTTATACTCATCAATACATATGACAAATATACAGAAGCGCCTAACGACCCCGCATAGAGTTAATATTATACAATTATGGACTTTTCAGCTGTTATACATGATGTGATATGCACCAAAAAAATCATTATTGACCGAGGCGATAGCCGAGGTCAATAATGATTTTTTGGTACATATCAACATCATGTATAACAGCTGAAAAGTCCATAACTGTTTTATTATATAACCCTCAATTTACAATTATATAAAACAGGTCAATATCAAAAAAACAATTATATAAAACAGGTCAATATCAAAAAAACAGGTCAATATCAAAAAAACAGGTCAATATCGCTTACTTTTTAGCCAATGAAAACGCGTCTATTTATAGGTTATATAATAAAGAGATTGATACTCCTCATCAATACATATAAGAAATATACGGACGCCCATAACGACCCCGCGTAGAGATATTATAGAGATTTACACTCATCAATATATATAACAAATATACCGACGCCCATAACGACCCCGCGTAGAGGTATTATAGAGATTTATACTCATCAATACATATGACAAATATACAGAAGCGCATAACGACCCCGCATTGAGTTAATATAGAGATTTATACTCCTCATCAATACATATGAGAAATATACGGGCGTGCATAACGACCCCGCATAGAGGTATTAAAGAGAGTTATACTCATCAATACATATGACAAATATACAGAAGCACATAACGACCCGCATAGAGTTAATATAGAGATTTATACTCCTCATCAATACATATGACAAATATACGGGCGTGCATAACGACCCCGCATGGAGGTATTATAGAGAGTTATACTCATCAATACATATGACAAATATACAGAAGCACATAACGACCCCGCATGGAGTTATTATCATCAATACATATAAAAATATACAGAGCCGCATAACGACCCAGCATGGAGGTAATATAGAGATTTATACTCATCAGTACATATGTCATATATACAGAGCCGCATAACGACCCCACATAGAGTAATAATAGCGATTTATACTGATCAATACATATGACAAATATACATAAGCGCATAACGACCCCGCAAGGAGTTAATATAGAGATTTATACTCATCAATACATATGACAAATATACAGTAGCACATAACGACCCCGCATGGAGTTATTATAGATATTTAAACCCATCAATACATATGACAAATATACGGACGTGCATAACGACCCCACATAGAGTTATTATAGAGATTGATACTCATCAATACTTATGACTAATATACGGGCGCGCATAACGACCCCGCATAGAGATATTATACTGATTTATACTCATCAATACATATAAAAAATATACAGACCCGCATAACGATCCCGCGTATAGTTATTATAGAGATTTAAACTCCTTAATACATATGACAAATATATGGAAGCGCGTGACGACCCCGCATAGAGTTATTTTAGAGATTTATACTCATCAATACATATAAAAAATATACAGAAGCGCATAACGACCCCGCTTAGAGTTTTTATAGATATTTAAACACCTTAATACATATGACAAATATACGGAAGCGCATAACGACCCCGCATGGAGTTATTATCATCAGTACATATGACAAATATACAAAAGCGCATAACGACCCCACATGGAGTTATTATAGATATTTATACTCATCAATACATATGACAAATATACGGAAGCGCATAATTTCCCCGCATAGTGTTATTAAAGAGATTTACACTCATCAATACATATGACAAATATACGGACGTGCATAACGACCCCACATAGAGTTATTATAGAGATTTATACTCATCAATACATATAACAAATATACGGAAGCGTATAACGACCCCGCATAGAGTTATTATAGAGCTTTAAACTCCTCAATACATATAACAAATATACAGAAGCACATAACGACCCCGCATAGAGGTATTATAGAGATTTATACTCATCAATACATATTGCAAATGTACAGAAGCGCATAACGACCCTGCATGGTCAATAGATATAGATTTATACTCATCAATACGTATGACAAAAGTACAGAAGCGCATAACGACCCCGCATAGAGTTATTATAGAGATTTATACTCATCAATACATATGACAAATATACAGAAGCGCATAACGACCCCGCATTTATTATAGATATTTATACTCATCAATACATATGACAAATCTACGGAAGCATATAACGATCCCGCATAGAGTTAATAATATTAATAATATTATAACACATTATAGGTTATTTAGAGCCGTCCAGAGAAAGGGGAAGGTGGTATTAAAGCTTAGTGAGTCAGTGTGGTGAAATAATGACTAAATAAGGAAACTGAATTTAATTGAATCTTGTTACGGCTCATCAACACATTATAGGTTATTTAGAGCCGCCCCAGAGAAAATTGAAGGTGGTATTATAACTTATTGGGTTGGGGGTGGGGAGTGGTGGTGGGTGGGGATTGACTTTATTTGAATATTGTTCAGTGGCTCATTAACACATTATAGGTTATTAAGAGCTATCTCAGAGGAAAAGGAATCTTGTCAATGAAATAGTAGAGCACGAGACCACACAGTTGGGCATTGCACAGGACATCTTACTACAATCCCCGTGCAAATAAAATAGAACGATGGCATCGTTTTATAGATGACGTCATCTCAAAAACATCTGATGACAATAACTGGGATGTTTATTTAAACCAGTGTCTAGCTGCCACACATTTTGCTCCATCAGAAGGAAAAAAGTATAGTCCATATTTTCTCCCTTACGGTCGAGATGTATTACTTCCCTTAGATAAGATACTCCAAAAAAATATCTCGTTACCAAGGAGATGAGGTTCACAAAATATGTTTCCAACGCATGCACCACGCATTCGGTATTGCATACACAAATCTCAAAAAGGCCAAGAAAAGGCAAGCAAAATATGCAAATAAGAATACAAAACCTGTTGAATTAAAAGTAGGACACGCAGTATATCTCAAAAATCACCAAAAGAAATCAAAAACCGATAACAGGTACTAACCCTGTTATCGAATCATAGAAAAACGTAGTCCGCTTACGTTTGTAGTCAAAAACATATTAACAGGTCACGTGACAAAATCTCACGCACATAACTTCAAGTACGCAGAACTGGAAGAGTGGCAAGTAAATGACACTCATCTTCAACTACCCGAGTCTCAAGGTGCAGCCAGACCAAAGTGAAAGTCCACTTTTGTCGAGCCACCCTCCTCAGACTCTAGTGACCCAGAATCAAGTTCAGCAGATTATTTGGGTCCAACACCCTTGAACAATACTATACAAAGATTGAAGTACGAACGGACAGGCTCGCTTAGCAGAACTGGCTAAGAAATACAGATGGCAACGTGCGCGTCTGTTCCCAGACCAGCCGTTATTGTTTAACGCACAGTCTGCCGACGAAGGTGCACAATCAGACATATGTGTTTACAGGTAACGGTTCCCATGACGATTTTGACCCTAACATTACCATTACTAGCAGGTTTCTCGTTAAAATGTTAAAATTGTATTTTGCAGTATACAAATTTATGAATTTGCAATACCCATGACAAACAGACTGACGGACGGATCGACACAACGGCTTACTTGTTATCGAAAATCGGATGAGCAAAGTAAATACATATTCAATTAGCGGTATATATTGTAGTTTTGTAAACTAATAACATACTTAGTTTATTCTTTGAGATTTAAGAAAACATCTCTCTTTATTAAAAAAAAATGTGACAACGCTTTAACCATAAATCCACCGCTCGATGTCATTAAATTACAACTTAACCTGGCGATTTTATTGTAACTGAATCAAACCGTTGAACTGCTGAAAAATTCAATAAACACTACAGTTTATGGGCCGAAGTGTCGCGACGACTTTCCAGTTAGAGCCAACTGAACTCCCAATACTTGAAAATATGCGGTCATTCCAATTAGAGTATTTGCTCGATAGGTTGCCCGCGACTAGATATGTTTTGTGAATTAAAAATTTAAAGTGGCCAAATTCGTATTTCATTACCATAGGGTTGAGTACCAATTTAGTATTGGGGATCAATTTAACATTGGGGATACTTATGTTCTGATATTGGGCACAGACATATTTGTTATTATGTCTGTGTATTAGGGTAGTCGTTTTCATAACATATAGAGTTAGATCAGGGGTTACAAAAAGTTGTTTAACGACAGCCAATGTTAGTGTGGGGAAGTTTAGACAGAGCTCGTCAATGCAACGACGTGGAGTGGCGACTTCAGACGAGGGGGGAGTAGGCTGAAATCCCCTCGAAGCAGATTGCCTCAGCACCACCATCCGTTGGGCAGAAGACAGAATAAATCCTGCTCTATCCCCCGTATTACAGAGGATGATGACAGTCCACTTTAGCTGATATAGACAATTATATGTGGACATTGTATATAATATATTGTAGATAGTGATTTAATAGCAGTAGTGGCTATTGACAATAAACGGACATACAAATAAAGACGACATACACGGATAATAAAACCTGCAGCCAGACGAGAAATTTCATAAACTATGAATTCGTTGGGAACCATAAAAGTACCTGCTTATTGTTATAGGAGAACAGCACATGTTACTTTAAAGATGTTAGTCGTTTTATGACTTGTGAATAACCAGTGTTACCTTAAAGTGGTAAACTGAATACTTGCCATCTAGATGACCCAGTCTAGATGATATTTCGAAGGGATAGTTATGATGTTACGGTGGTCGAGAATTCTTCCTGACCCAATGATAAACCACATTAACGCTTTCGTGAATTATGCAGCGTGACTGTTTTACAAATGGATTAATTATGTTACTGTCATAACTAACAATACAGACACGTGTTAGATTAACTTAATAACTTTACCGCTATTCGGGAGCTTTTAAAAATGAAGATGTAAACTTTACGCCAGATGAACCATGAACTTTACGCCAGATGAATCATGAACTTTACGCCAGATGAACCATGAACTTTACGCCAGATGAACCATGAACTTTACGCCAGATGAATCATGAACTTAACGCCAGGTGAACCATGAACTTTACGCCAGATGAATCATGAACTTTACGCCAGATGAATCATGAACTTTACGCCAGATGAACCATGAACTTTACGCCAGATGAATCATGAACTTTACGCCAGATGAATCATGAACTTTACGCCAGATGAATCATGAACTTTACGCCAGGTGAACCATGAACTTTACGCCAGATGAATCATGAACTTTACGCCAGATGAAACATGAACTTTACGCCAGGTGAACCATGAACTTTATGCCAGATGAACCATGAACTTTATGCCAGGTGAACCATGAACTTTACGCCAGATGAATCATGAACTTTACGCCAGATAAATCATGAACTTTACGCCAGGTGAACCATGAACTTTACGCCAGGTGAACCATGAACTTTACGCCAGATGAACCATGAACTTTACGCCAGATGAACCATGAACTTTACGCCAGATGAATCATGAACTTTACGCCAGATGAACCATGAACTTTATGCCAGGTGAACCATGAACTTTACGCCAGATGAACCATGAACTTTACGCCAGGTGAACCATGAACTTTACGCCAGATGAACCATGAACTTTACGCCAGATGAATCATGAACTTTACGCCAGATGAACCATGAACTTTACGCCAGATGAACCATGAACTTTACGCCAGGTGAACCATGAACTTTACGCCAGGTGAACCATGAACTTTACGCCAGATGAACCATGAACTTTGCGCCAGATGAACAATGAACTTTGCGCCAGGTGAACCATGAACTTTACGCCAGGTGAACAATGAACTTTACGCCAGGTGAATCATGAACTTTACGCCAGGTGAATCATGAACTTTACGCCAGATGAACCATGAACTTTACGCCAGGTGAATCATGAACTTTACGCAATATGAACCATGAACTTTACGCCAGGTGAACCATGAACTTTACGCCAGATGAACCATGAACTTTACGCCAGGCGAACCATGAACTTTACGCCAGATGAATCATGAACTTAACGCCAGGTGAACAATGAACTTTACGCCAGGTGAACCATGAACTTTACGCCAGGCGAACCATGAACTTTACGCCAGGTGAACCATGAACTTTACGCCAGACGAACCATGAACTTTACGCCAGACGAACCATGAACTTTACGCCAGGTGAACCATGAACTTTACGCCAGATGAACCATGAACTTTACGCCAGATATATCATGAACTTTACGCCAGATGAACAATTAACGTTACGCCGATGATCATGAAATTTACAGTTTACTTTTGCCGGACTGAAAACTTTAATGATCAAGGAACTTCAATAGCTTTACGATCTACCAACCACATTACAGTTATATCCTGTTGAACTTTAAATGTGATTGCAATTTTATTCAATATTTGATTAAATTAATGTGTTTAAAGAATGATATAGGTTTTAATTTCAACAATCACAGAAAAACATTACCACGAACATTTAGCTGAAAAGAGATTATATTCGCTGTGGATTTACTTTGATGTATTTTATATAGGGCGCCGTTTTACTATCTATTCGGACTGACGGACTGACGGACATCTTTAATCGAGTATAAGATTTCTTATATTAGTTATAGATATCATTAATTATTCATTATTATTATTGATATCTTAAATTTTAATTATGGATATCTTTAATTTGTTTAAAGATATCTCTAAATCGATTGATAGATATCTTCTATTCGAATTATGGATATCCATAATTCATAATAAGATTTCATTAATTGACGAGCATTTTAAGATATCTTATAATAGATTTATAGATATCTATAATTCAATTTAAGATATCTTATAATAGATTTATAGATATCTATAATTCAATTTAAGATATCCATAAATCGATTTATAGATATTTTTAAATGAATAATGGATATCCATAAATACCGTCGAATTAATTATATCTATAATGTAATGCATTTAATGCATACAAACTGGTCCCCTGGAAATATTTACTAATTCCACAAACATCTATGAATCGATTTATAGATATCTTCAATTGAATTATTGATATCTTAAAATCCCGTCCGTACAATCGTGTCCTGTTAATAACTCTGACAATAATGGACGGATTTTCAAATAACTTGTCACAATTGCTCACCACAACAAGACAACGTGTCGCGCACAAAATCCGTTGAATTATAGCTATCCATAATTCATTTTAAGATATCCATAAATCGATTTATAGATATCTTATATTCGAATTATAGATATCTTTAATTCAATTATGGATATCTATTAATAGTGATTAAACAGTAAAACGGCGTCCCATAATTTTACCAAGTTTTGATATGTTTTAAAATGTATTGCATTAATTTCTTAGTGAGAGAGAGAGACCATGTTGTGTATTTGAGCGAGCTGGAGTTCTTTCACTTACCGATTGTTCCAGTAAGCCTCATCCCATCTTAAAAAAACAGAAACCCGATCAAGTAATCGCACCATCCGTCCGTCCGTTAGTCCGCCAGTCCGTCCGCGCAAAACCCAGGTCCATTCCTCAAAGGTCAAGGTCACATTTTCAGTTCATAGGTCAAAAACAGGTAACTCTGGCATTCCTTGACGGATTTTCAAATAACTTGACACAAGTGCTCAGCATAACCAGACGACGTGTCGCGGACAAAATCCAGGTACGTGGCTCCAAGGTCAAGGTCACACTTAAAGGTAAAGGTCAAATCGTGTCCGTTCCTGGGCGAATTTTCAAATAACTTGGCACAAGTGCTCACCACAACAAGATGAAGTGTCGCGCACAAAATCCAGGTCTATGACTCCAAGGTCAAGGTCACACTTACAGGTCAAAGGTCACTTCGGGGGCATTTGTCACTTACAGTGACATTTCTTGTTTCCCTATTATTTTTTTCCTCGGTGATGGAGTAATGTAACAATATGACCTTCATGATATTGTTATTATCTTATTGTTTTACTAAAACACCAAGGCCAGAGTTTTCTACATGTTTCTCTATCTCCAATAACTTTCCACATTTAGCAGATTAAAGTTGAATCTTCAATTTAAATACGAGTTTATTACCATTTAACAAAAACGGAGTAGATCTGAATATCTACACTGGCCATTCCTTTTGTGTTTGGAGGTGATTGGGCCATAAACCCAGATCGAGATGATCAGGCTATAAACCCAGATCCGTTTTAGATAGAATATATTGTGTTGTTAGACTGTTTGATTTAGCTTTCGACTCTGTCGGATGTGTCAGGGCGTTGCTTGAGACTCTGTAGGAGTCAGTGCGGCTAGGGTCTCTGTATGAAACAGTTATCGTGGGTCCTGCTATTTGAGAGGACCACGGACCAGTACGTTTTATTAAACTACTAGAAACACTAAAAGGGCATAAGAAGCGTTTTGTGCATCATATAATATGGATAAAACCCTTTTTTTCTTTACAACCTAGAAAAGGGCAAAGCATAATGTGTGCAGTATGACAATTCAATACGTTATAGTCATTAACGGCGAATTGGATACCAAGTTAAACTGAGTAACGTAATAAATTTGCACTGCAGGGTATTAACCATAAATCAAATTCTCGACTTATAAGAGTAGTGTTAATTGTGAATGAATGAAATGAAATTAATGAAGTGAATGAAGTGAGTGTAAGGAAGGAAGGAAGGAAGGAAGGAAGGAAGGAAGGAAGGAAGGAACGAACGAACGAACGAACGAACGAACGATGGTGACTGGTGAGGATGATCCATTCGGATGATCGCTAATTCCATCATACTTATAATTACAGTATAATACTCTTTAAAATAATAAGAAGAAACAATGTATCTTTCAAATGTTATTTAATTATATGTAAGCAGTTTTAAAGTCAACATGATACTGAATTTAATATATTAGAGTAAACTACTTCTCCCTCGCCAATATTTCAAACATATAATTAACTAGAAATTAGCTTATACATCTATTACTGTGTGTGAGCGTATGTGTTTAGGATAAGTACGGGATTGGTTGGGGAGGGAGAAAGTTTGTTTAATCACCTTAATAAGGGGAAGGTGTTTGGAATTGTTCGGACTCGAGTTTTACACTCCCCCAAAATATAATGAATTACAAATAATAAGAAAGTAATGTTGGCCATAAACTAGCGTGAAAGGTAAAATAGGACATTTGAGCAAAGATTTTTAGAACTGTGAGATGACTGGCAGTGTGTGTTTTCACAGCTCCTCATCCCCAGACAAATGCCCCTTGACAAACAGTGTTACAATATTGGCTGGAAAAAAAGTTTTTACGCTATCGGTGTTGTTGTTTTTAAATATCGGTCAGGAATTTTATTACATTATCGGTGAATTTTTTTACAGTATCGGTCGTTGTTACATTATAGGTATTTTATTACATTATCGGTCGTAACACCCCTCCCTTCGCTTTTACAAAGACAATTGAAATTGTATAACGAATCTGACATAATCTCAGGTTGTATGTATATGACGTCCAATATACAATATATTGAGTATTACTTCAATCAAGGCCAAGTGACATTCCGGGACTAATTTTTCTTTTCTTCTTTTTTTTAAAAACGTGCTGTCGATATGTGACGATAGTAACTACTATCGCTTTTACAATATTGTCTGTTGTTACAGAAAGAGAAAAGGGTTGAGGAAAACATTTATGACAGTTTTCACATTTATGACCGTTTTCACGTTTAGGTTTTCTACAGGTAACAACGCTGACACTAAAGGTAACAACTTTTCGTGTTAACGCTAAAGGTAACAACTGTCTACGGTAAAGGTATCAAGTTTTTTTTCAAAATTTACAGTTTCAATGAAAATTGAGTAAACAGGTTTTTGCTAGTTACTGTGGCACAGGATTCTTTTTTTTTTTTTAGCTTTACACGTACTCTCTGGTCAATGTAAACTAATGGAGTGACGTCAGAAGAGATCGAATATTGATTGTCATTGATTTGTCTTCTTTATTATATAAAACCAAAACAGATAAGTAGTTATCAACTTACCATAATCGAACAAAATAGTTTTATTGCTCAGCCGTTAGACATGAGTCTAAGCTTGCGGCTGTTGATGAAAGCATAATAAAAACATGTGCAGATACATAATTTGAGTTTATGTGTGTATATCTGTGTGTAGTTTTAACGTTTCTGTCCCTCCACCATTTAACCAATTACGACTGATAATGTAATAAATACCTATCATGTAACATCAACCGATATTATAATAAAAAACATTGATGTTGTAACATCGACCGATACTGTAATAAATTCACCGATGATATAATAACATTTCAGACCGATAATGTAATATGTTTTAACCGCCCGATAGCGTAATAACATTTGTTTCCAATCGATATTGTAACAATCTTTGTCCGATAATGTAATAATATTTGCATCGTCCGATAATGTAAAGTTTTTCGGCTGACAATGTTAATACCAACCGTTATTGTACTACCAAACAATTGCTAATGTAACAGTAAGGCGTTTGGTATTACAGCTGTCGACGACACAGTTGCTACAGTAGCGGAGGAAATAACCAGAAAATAGTTCTGATTGTGATACAAGTATGATATTTTGCACAGTGCTTGCAAATTTTATATTCAAATGAAAAATAACCTGAGCCAATTCAATTTCGATCATTTTCAAGATGGACGTCAAATATCCAAGATGGCGACCAAAATACTGTAAATATAAGATACCGCTGTATATTAAACTAATATTTTCTCACATTCACTATAGTTTGGCTTCGACTGTAAAAACAACAATCATTTTTGCAAATATTTCGGCATGATTATGCATTTATTCAAAACAAAAATATGAGTATACCCCACACACCACAAACTATATGTTCTGTAGTGGTTATCAGATGTTCGGGTATTCATATAATTGCGGTTATAATGCATACTGATATACGGATGTATTTATTAACGGAACACACCTACTTACTCTTTGCTATTGCCAATTAAATCAATACCCCATCCACACAAATCCCATAGAAATACGAAAATACTACCAATATTGACATATTTTAGACTTTTTATTTTGTATGATCTTAAACTTAAGTTTGGACTGATACTATCTTCCAGAGGCGTTTTTTTATCTACTGACTGTGCCAAGGCGGTACCCATATTATCAACCCTGTTATGTTGGTAGTGTCGCATGCTTTGCTTCTATTTTCCCTTATACTTGTTGTTTGTTTTGAATGTATGATTTGGTTGACTGCGTTCTGTGAATGCTACCTTTCCTATTCGAATTGTATATCTACTTTTATAATTAGTCCTGATAAACTACTTTGAAGTTTGCACTGTGTTCAGATTGCCACGCATAGCTATATGGCGTTGTACACGCCAAGGTAGCACGGTAGCATTTGCAACTGCTACATGTACGGTTTCTTTTCTTACAACCACATTGCCGAAATGCTTGACATAGAGCTGAAACGCGGAAAAGAGTAGTCCGATACGGTTCCAGTGGTCACCAGCATATGTGCAGACTCATTAAGACGGATCAAGTATAACTTGATATTTAGTAGTATGCACATGCACCTATCAATATTTTACTCTACCTAGGATGGGGGCGGCAGGATATTCCCCGGGGATTAGACAAAAAACTATTCCCCATGGTAGGAAATCATAAACAAACATTGAGAGTTTGTTATTAACTCCTACCCTACGGAATTATAAATAAATCTTGCCCCTGTGTATGCCCGCCCCTACGACCTCCCCCGCCCTAGGACCACCACACAGGTGCATACCTGACTGAGACCATTGAAATCCAGCTTGATAGCCACCTCTATATGCATGATGTATTAATGTAGCTTGTTGGTGGAATTGCGTAATTGCAAGAGTTGTTTTGTATAATGGCTACCTAAAGCATCATAATCTGATTCATCAATACTGCTAGGCATGCTGAGGTTTACAATGTTTTCTGTTACAGTTTCAAGTATGTATTCCAAGGAAATACAAAAAGATCGGACAGGGAAAGTAGCATTCAAGGAGGACAGTCAACCACAAAACACAGAAACAAACACGCAAACAGACAAACAAGAAGGCAAAGGCAGTTTGCCATGCATACTTCCCCTTTCCCATGGAAGGTTGCAACGGTTTAGCAACATGTGAAGGCATGAAATAACGAAAATGCTCCGGTCTTTGGACATAACTGGAGCACGATGTTATGTATTCATAGCCATTTTAAATCCTTCCCTCTTCCATAGGCAATCCAAAGCTGATATATGCCAAAGTTCTTATGGCGTTTTGATGACAACGACATCAGTGTCAGAGCCGGACATTATAATTTCCCTACACCCGTTCTTGAATTAATGTTTTTAACGTATACGTATTTGTGTGTGAGACCTTAAGTGGTTACATGGTGCACGCTTATCTCTTTCTCAATATACTCATTAACTGTTTGTTTGTATCTGCTGTTACAACAATTGGCTTTGTTAAACATGCGATAAGCAAAACCAGTTTTATTGTTAGATAATCGTAAAATGTTTTAACAGTTAGCGGGCACTTTTCTTGAATCTGAACCTCTAATATCCCTTGTACTGCTTAACTTTTCGAAGTATCACTCAAACATTTGTCAATTGCGACGTAGATCTTGTTTTATTTTTGACAGTACGACACAAACGTTGGTCTCAATATATCATATTTCCTTTTAGGTGGAATTTACTGATATTCATGCTCCGAAATCGTACTACCGAGTTTGCATGAACTAAAAAATCGAAAAAAAAAAAGAGATTTCAGTCAATTTATTTACATCGATACACAACTATTGGTGTTCCGGACTTCCTTGAAATACATAATTGTGTAGCTGAATCAGTCTCAGAATCCTCTGTGTGATCTGCAATCTTGTCTTGTCGTGCCCTCATCGCATCTTTGTGTTGTGTTTTACTTATATTGCCTATTAATGCTGCCTTATTGGTTAGAGAATAGTTCATGGCGGGGATTTCTTTATTTACACTGTCCCGTTTTATTGGGATGACAGTAGGGTAAGTGTGAGGTTTGGTGCACCCTAGAACCTGGTTTAAACCGCCCAGCGGCCTTTTTTGCCACTGACCGTTCCAAGGCGGTAGCCCTCTTGTCAACCCTTGTGTGTTTGTGATATCTTATTTTGCCTTTTATTCATTTTTATATACTGTCGTCCTTGAATGCTTCTTTACCTGTTCCATTTTTATATCTATATGCAAAGAAGCAATGCTATTGCCTTGACCCAACATGCAAAGGAGTTATGTTATTGTCTTGAAGAAACATGCAAAGACGTTATGTTATTGCCTTATACCAAACGTACTTATTGATGCACAACAGTCTGCTACTCATTTATCTACAACCCATTTCTGATCAATATCAAAATGCTCCTAGAATCATCAATGTATCCTCTATATTGTATTTGGATGAGGAAATTTCACTTTCACCATAGTGAATCTCAACTGTTCTACAAGGCTACACATTTTTGTAACTGAAGCCATCCCCATCTCCTTAGTTGGAAGCCATCCAGCATGACCAAGGCAAACACGTAGAGGATTAGTTCTGAAGTACACTTTTTGTCTAGTTGAATATTTTTTTCTATACGAGTGCACATAGTACAGAAAAAAAAGTGCTTCAAAATCTAGGACCTGATTCCATAGCTGAAGTTGTGGACCTTCCTTAAATGGTATACACTACTTTTATCGCCATCTCAATGTATGGTTGGCATACATATTTACCTTTAGCTTGTAAAAGGCACACTCAGTTATCTGATTCTCTTAAAAAAAAAATGAAACATTTGAATGAGATATAAACGATTCGGCCGCATCATTTTATTCGATAGGAGCTTCAGAGGGGACAGTTATCCAGCCATTGTATTTCAGTACATTGCATAGTACCTTCAAAATTGCCATTTCGATATGCAACCATTCCATTATAGTAAAAATTACCACTGAATATTTTGTCAATGCAAATATCGGAAGATCTGCTGTTATTACCGTCGTTTGTGCAGGATTAAGAAACGCAACCACATTCTTGACCATATCCATAGAATGGTTGATTGTTGCCACGGAGTGCGCTTGCTCTTAAAATAACGGCAATGACGCTGTGGTAGTGTGACTTAAAATGATGAAACCTACCTTGAGGCGTATTTGTGTGATGGGGTGGGGTGTGAAAGGACTTCTTAAAGTATCAGGTATACACTGCTGTTTGCTTATGTATCGTTTCAGCTTAAGATGATACTGACATTGCATACTTCATTACAGCCAATTTCCCTTTAAATAGTACTGATACCCAAAATAACGCTTTCAACAGACGTAAACAAATAATGTCAGAATTATACCATATAATTTGATTACATTTCCTAACGTGAACGGCCTGATTCGTGTTCAATACATTTCATTAAAGAAACTACCCGCCAAATAACGGCAACATTACAAAGTCGCTTATCAAAACTCCAAGTCATGCGCGTAGCTATGTGTAGGCATTATAGGCACGGGCCTGCACATGAATGTTAAAATATCTTCTCATTTCAGTTCTACAATAAATAATATCAAACACAACAATAGTGTATTTACAATACAGTGTATTGTTATTCAAATATGCTACCCATATCTATATCAACAAAGCATTATTATATACCAACGGATATCCGCTCTTGAATTTCTTTTACCGGTTTAGGGCTCATTCGTTTTAGTTTCAATTCCATTAAAAAACAAAAAGGTAAATTAATTAACGGGAACAGTAGGAATGGTTTATGAAAACAAACAATAATATACTGTCAAATTGTTCTCGAGCATAACATTTCAAAAGACGTAAAACCCGTCATAAATATCAGATGAAAATGTATTACTCAGCCAATAGTAATAATTATCATAATGATTTTAAATCTATTTCATTTTAAAGGAAAACAGCAAACAAACAAGGCGTGCACCCACGTATTTCTAATTATTTTACATCGAAAGTAGACTATCTGACTAAAATCTGACTAAAACTCGTCCTATCCTTATATATATAGTTAAATTAGTGCGTATTTGATGTTTCCCCACACGTATAATAATAATAATGATCCTTAAGGCTCATAAACACAGTTTTCCTATTAAAAAACAACTCTTAACATTTCAAATTATAGAATTTAAAAATACATTAAATGTGGTATACATTTAGATTATATGACAAAAGTGATGCACATCGATTCAAATTTAATGTGTAACTAAGTTACTTGACAAAAAAGGAGTAAAACATCGTTATTTCAAAACCACAGTTTGAAGTATATTTTGTATAAAAGGAATGTACTTTTAAGAGGTCCTTAAAGCGTGTACTGTAGCTCGGGGAACAAGGTTTGAGTGGTAAATCAGATCAGCGCAACTCAAGCGTGTCGTATCGTAATGTAACTTGCGTGTCAACCTGGAATTGTATATTTTTATGGTACCAGTTTACCGGCGTTAAGCGCAATTCTGACACGCGCATGCTGTTTCACAAAAAAAAGTGATGTTAAACCATTTTGTAAACTAAAATCTATATTTCCTACGTTAACAAGTGAAGAACACTCCGTGAAATGAACACGTTTCTATCTAAGTACCTCTAAAATATTTAATAATAATCTGATCTGAAAATATCCGGGTTACTAATAGTATTATACAGGTATGTTTTTGAACACTCAACATTTAGCTAAGTTTGCTCTAGCCACGCAACAATGAATACATGTACATATCAAAATAAAATGTTTCCTATAAAATAGTTTTTCTTAATGTGTGCACACTAATCTATACTATGATGTTAGCTGTGACTTTTAAAGCGGCATGCGACAGTAATATTTTACATACAAATTTCTGTTTAGTAGGAAGGTGTTAAAAATGTTGAATGGGCTTTTATGGAACGCCATGACTGTCTTATGATGTTGCCGATTAATATGTGCAGTGCATTTCCCTTTATATATGGTAGATCTTTCATGATATGCAGTGCAATTTTAACTATATGTGGTAAATAAATCTTTATATGTGGTAGAAAAGTATTTATATGCAGTAGATTAATCATTATATGCGATAGATAAGTCATTGTATGCAGTAGATAAACAATTATATGCGGTCCAGTTATCGTTATATGTGGTGCATTTATTATTATATGCAGTAGTTTATCTAATATATGAGGTCCTTTGAACATTATATGAAGTACGTTTGTATTTATATGCAGTGCTTCTGTTGACTTTATATGTGGTACATATTCTAATATACGTGATGGATACGTCTTTATATTCTGTGGTTTCAGTTGCATTATATTCGGTACAAACGGCTTTATACGTGGTGCATTTCTTATGATATGCAGTGCTTTTTCTATTATATGCGGTGGTTTTTTCATTATGATGATGAGATCAATCGGAACACTCGTTTTTTTTAAGATGTTACGATTTTATCGGAAACTAACTAGACTGCCTCACTGCGTATGTCCGGTTTCACTCAAACAAGAAGGAGCTAACAAGCGACAGTCAAAAACCGATTTCATCGGCCGAAAAAAATCGCTCACGTAAAGTGCATTCCAACTGCGATCATGGTCAAGCATTGATTACACAATGCACGCGCGTGACATATATAAATAGAGGATATTTGTTAATATGGAGTGAATAAATAGAGAATATTTGTTTCTTTGGAGTGAATATAGGATTTATTCCACTATTTCGCTGGAAAGTATATAATAAATGCATACATTACAATTACTGAGGAAGTGTACGCGCTAAATACACAATCACTCTTATTCCCAAGGATAGTCCCCCATGTTGATACGTACCATACCACGTTCTGTAGCCGGTGTCCTTATAAGGAAAGCATGGGGTGGTGGCTTCCGGGGAAGGGGTTGTGAACAAAATACATCCACACACCCCGCCCCACAAAGGGATGGTATTTTCCTGGTTTTGTGAAAATGTGGTAAGGGGTGTTGTTTTTCTTGCGAGGGCAGCGGTGAGGATGTGATGGTGGTGTGTGTTTTGGGTGTGGGGGTGCGGGTGGTGGGGGCTACACAAATTCCATGAGGGAATGAGGGGTTAACGAATAAAAACGAACGGGGTATGGTGGCTGGAGATTTTTGCATTTTTTCCCCATACATTGTTTTATTAGGAGGTGCTAAGCCACGTATTTTAAGGTGATGTATTTTTTTTTTAAATCTAGGGGTTAGTCTGTACATTTTCTTGAGGTAAACGCTTTTTAGACTGCTTTATGGGGAGGAGGTAGGAAATGGACTTCCGGGGATCTAGGGTGGTATTTTGGACATATTTCCAGGTGGTTCCGTGGCAGGGTCTGAAGGTTTAAACGCTTTACTTTTCTAGTGTATAAATATATCATTTTGCTGTTGTTGTTTTAAACTAGGGGTGCTTTCTGGGCTTAAAAATACATTTCTTAAAGCGGGGGCATGGATGGTGAGTACGGAGATTATCTGGAATAGCCCATTCCCGCCTAACAGAAATTCGTTTCTGTCTATTCCCCGGGTTATGCCCCACCGCACCCTCCCAACATTATTTTGAACATTATTACAAACAGTCCACTTTCGGAATATTTTACAACAAAACCTTCCATCCCCACCCCCAGCCCCGTTACACCCACTTCCCGCGCCCCCTTCGATTTTAATGCACTTTTACAAATGTCCTATCAAGGAAAAAGTAGTAGGATATCAGTAATTAATGAAGGAATACACGCAAAACAATTATGCACCTATCAGTTCTTTTCCCCGCCGGGGTAGGGGTAGGGTAGCAACAGGCTGGCGCAAAGAAAATCGATTTATTGTTCTATCCCCTCCCTAGGAGATCATTTTCAGAGTAATCCCCAGTGTTGGTATTATACCAGTTCTGTCTGAAGTCCTTACCCCGGTGTCAATGTTGTTGGTCTAATTCAACTTTTCCACGCAATATGTGTGGAAGGAAAATATGTTGAAGGGGATGGTGGTGGGGAAATGGGGTTCATGGGGTGTTTTCGAGATTTTTTCCGATATGGGTTGGAGTATTTTTCGAGATTTTCCAACGGACTGGTGTGTTATCAAAACATATGCCATTTTCTAACGTGTTTGACCTAATTGTATTCAACAGTTCGTGTTTTTTTATATTATTAAAATGAATCCAGTCTTTGACTGAAAAAAGTAAGACAGTTTTTGTTCTATTTATAAAACTGGAAATCCTCTAATTACGCAATCGCTGTGGGTCTAAATAATCGATAATGACAGCGTTCTATGAGCAGTGCAGTCGTTTATTTTAAACGCTGTGTAGCAGTCTAAATCGTAACATCTTTAAAAACGAGTGTTCCGATTGATCTCATCATCATAATGAAAAAAAAAACGCAAATAGAAAATGCACTGCATATCATAAGAAATGCACCACGTATAAAGCCGTTTGTACCGAATATAATGCAATTGAAACCACCGAATATAAAGACGTATCCACCAGGTATATTAGAATATGTACCACATATAAAGTCAACAGAATCACTGCATATAAATACAAACGTACTTCATATAATGTTCAAAGGACCTCATATATTAGATAAACTACTGCATATAGTAATAAATGCACCACATATAACGATAACTGGACCGCATATATAATGGTTTATCTACTGCATATAATGACTTATCTATCGCATATAATGATTAATCTACTGCATATAAATACTTTTCTACCACATATAAAGATTTATTTACCACATATAATTAAAAATTCACTGCATATCATGAAAGATCTACCACATATAAAGGGAAATGCACTGCATATATTAATCGGCAACATCATAAGACAGTCATGGCGTTCCATAGGCTTTAATGCAAAAGTAACACTAATCAGAGTTAAACGTTTTTTTGTAACGGCATGCATTACACAATTTAAGCTCAACATTATATTTGGTACATAAATTGTGTGATATAATAAATATGCATTCATTTTCATGTTACCATGTATTACTTTGTTTTTGTATCCGCATGGGCTTTACTTATAGCCTATGGAAAAATGTTGAAATAAAATTATCTATCTATCATATTCACGCAAAAATGGTCCTATAGAAATCTCAGCACCCAAACGCAACAGCAGCGTAGGTCCCCACTGCACCACAAAGAAAGAGCATATTAAATACACAACAGAACGAGTGGTGAAGACACGGTTACCGAATTGGAACGGTCAATAGACAATAAGGCCTACTGGTTACCTTGAATCGATTTTACACAACTTCGCTATTACACAACACGAACTCTCGTCATTTGTCACAGCCGCGCCCATTCTATCATAGTAAAGTACATTTGTGACAGGCACTTAAATTATCGTTAGAAACAAAGTGCCAAATTAAATCAAACTTGACTAATTATGCAGACCTTTACTCTTGAATAATAGAAAAAGTATTTTTTAAAGCCAAGTTAGGATTACTAATTACTTGATCGCATCCGTGGTCAAGGGGTTAACGACGTTGCGTTGTAAACCTTCTCACCTATCACCGCTGCGGGTTCGAATCCTACTGGAAGCTCAACTTGTGAGAAAGTTTCGATTATTACAGATGGCGGGAGATATACAGTACTGGTTCTACCCATGAACAAGCGGGTGTTCTGCCTCAACCACAAAAGATCGACCGTCATACATAGTATTTACATATCTTAAATGTGCTGAAAAATGACGTTAAACACCAAACAAACAAATTACTACTGATTGCACGTTTGGTAAGAGATAGCTGTCACGCTCTCACTCACCGCAACCGTCAATATCGTTGTTATACTTTTATGGTTAGGCATTTGTTCAAAATATAGAAAAACTGTTTTCGTGTCGCCTGCATAGCGTGGCAGACACTTAGGGATATTTGTCCGTCATCGTCCGTCGTCGTCCGCCACACTTTAACCTTGGCCATAACTTGAAAATTACTGACATATTTTCATGAAACTTCACACATATCTTCATCTTAATCAAGGAATGCTTTTGCGCATGCCCAATATATCTGACTTTCATTTTGCCTTTCATAAAACATTAACCTGCAACCTAGCCCAGTTCATAACTAGCCATAACGTAAAAAGTATTTGACGTATGTTCATGAAACTTCACAAACTTATTCATCTTTCCACACCGAATAGTGTTACCTATGACCAATAACTCTGACTTTCATTTTGACAGAGTTATGCTCCCTTTCATAAAACGTTAACCTTCAAGCTAACCAAGCTCATAACTGGCCATAACTTAAAAAGTATTTGACCTATATTCATGAAACGTCACACAAATATTCATCTTACCACACAAAATATTGTTACCTACGACGAATAACGCTGACTTTCATTTCAACAAAGTTATGCTCCTTTTCATAAAACTTTAACCTGCAGCCTAAACAAGCTCATAGCTGGCCATAACTTGGACAGTATTTGACCTATGTTCAAGAGAATTCACACACATATTAATCTTAATCGAAGGAATGTTGTTACATATGTCCATTAACTCTGAATTTCATTTCGGCAGATTTATGCCCCCTTTTCATAAAACTTTTACCTGCAACCTAACTTCGCTTTTAACTTGGCATAATATTGACCTGTGGACATGAAACGGTATACAGCTGTTCTTCCTTGTCAATTATCCAATGCAGATTTATGCCCCTTTTCATAAACGTTAATACTTTAAAAAAAACTGCTCCATAATTTATGAAGGATTGCATCCCCTGTCTTCAAACGTTATAGTTAGATTGTACTTGCTGAAATAAGCATACGGCAGACGACACAAGTGCTCCGATGTACACCCTTCTAGTTTAGTCTATAGAGCTCTTTTGCGAATCTGAAAATCGGATTTTGTTCGAAAAAAACGGTTTTAGCTCGATAAACCACTATCGTTATCGTTCGATAATCCCTATTTATCGGCTAAGTCTGAAAACCGAAAAAGAATGAAGCCGGTGCTAGGGGGCGTGAGATGTGTTGCTTCTTTCATTACTTCTCATGAACAGACTCGATACAACCGAGTCTGATGCTTTATTCTCTTAATTGTGTTTGTTGCTCCCAAAGAATCACCTTTATCAGTATTTATTAACTTGAATCTGATTCGGTAAACCTATATTACCGAAAATATAAAAAATCAAACTTAATTATCAAAATTAATTATTTTGATTTAGTCTACATTACATAGGCATAGTCGTAAAGCTGTGATGTTTTTTTTAAATGACGTTCTTAAAGAGAACAAAATCAAAGGAAATAGCCTTGCTCATTATGGCCTTGTTGGTCATATTGGCCAAGTTTTCGATGGTTTCGTGCAGTTCGATATTTAGTAGTAAAATTAATAATGTATTTTATTGTACTGCGTTGTAATGTATTGTACAAGCAACTTATTTTTCCAAATTATTTTAAAGGGACACATGGTAACCTTGATTTTATTTAAAACTAGCGGGTTCGCGTTAGTTTTCCTGTATACTTGCATTTGTTCTATCCTTAATGTTAAGAATAAGAACAATGTTAAGCAAATTGTATTTGAAAAATATTGTTTACTGTTGATTATAGTGCACCAATAATATATTTAAACCTAGGGTAGAATAAGATGAATAAGATGAAAAAGAAATAATTTAAAATATGCAAGCAGATTAAAGTCAAAATGATACTGGATACATATTTGTTTATGGCTCGACTGATCAGAGATCAGCAGAGCTTATGCCGTGGTGCGGCGTCCGTCCGTACGTCCGTCTGTCCGTCTGTCTGTCTGTCCGTAAACTTTTATTTGTAGCGACTACTCCTCTGAAACTACTAAATGGATATTCATGAAACTTTACAGAAATGTTGCTCATGAAGTCTAGTTGATCCTAGCAAATATTCATGTTGATGTGAAATCCAAGATGGCCTCCAAAGCTAAAAATAGATTTTTAAAATACAAGTTTGTAACGACTACTTCTTGAAAACTATAAATGATATTGATATTGATTTTTTTAAAATGATCAGCATGAAATGATGTTGGTCCTTGTCAAAAATTGTTTTGATTCGACGTTAAACATGGCTGCCAGTGGCCATCTTTGTTTACATATAGTTATATAGTAAAAACTTGTAGCGACTGCTCCTTTGAAACTACTTGGCAGATGTTCATGAATCTTCACAGGAATGTTGCTCTTGATATCTAGTTGATCCTAGAAAAATTTCAGACTGGCCGAATAGTCAAGATGGCCGTCACGGCTAAAAATAGATTTAAAATAAATAAATTTGTAGCGACTACTTCTTGAAAACTGTGAGTGGTATTGATATGGGACGTTTTCTAAAATGATCAGCATGACATGATGTTGATCCTTGTCGAAATTTATTTCGATGCGACTTTAAAAATGGCCGCTAGCGGCCATCTTTGTTTACATAGATTTATATATTAAACATTTTAGCGAATACTCCTCTAAAACTACTTAACGAATTTTTATGAAACTTCACAGGAATGTTACTCTTGATGTCTAATTGATCCTATAATTGTTTTAGGTCTGCCGGAAATTCAAGATGGCCGCCATGGCTAAAAACAGATTTTTAAAAAAAGGTTTTAGCGACTACTTCTTGAAAACTGTAAGTGATATTGATATGGGACTTTTTCTAAAATGATCAGCATGACATGATGTTGATCCTTGTCGAAGATTATTTTGATTCGACATTAAACATGGGTGCCAGTGGCCATCTTTGTTTACATAGAGTTTGTATAGTAAAATTTGTAGCGACTACTCTTCTGAAACTACTTGGCGGATTTTCATGAAACATCACAGAAATGTTGCTCTTGATGTCTAGTTGATCCTAGGAAAATTTCAGGTCGGCTGAAAATTCAAGATGGCCATCACGGCTAAACATAGATTTTCAAAAACAGGTTTGTAGCGACTACTTCTTGAAAACTGTGAGTGATATTGATATGGGACTTTTTCTGAAATGATCAGCATGACAATATGTTGATCCTTGTCGAAAATTACTTTGATTCGACATTAAACAAGGTTGCCAGTGGCCATCTTTGTTTACCTAGAGTTATATAGTAAAAACTTCGACTTGTAGCGACTATTCCTCCGAAACTACTTGACAGATTTTTATGAAACTTCACAGGAATGCTGATCTAGCTATCAAAATCTATCAGTAGAGCTTCAAGGTCATTAACCTCTTGTTGTTTGTTTGTATGGTGTTTTACGTCATTTTCAACACATGTAAAGTTATATATGACCGTCGATTTGTATAACCTTACATGTGTTGAAAATGGCATAAAATACCATACCATCAAACAAACAAAAACAAATACACGAGCATAATTGTGTTTTACTTATATTGCCTATTAATGCTGCCTTGTTGGTTAGAGAATATTTCATGGCGGAGATTTATCTATTAACACTGTCCCGTTTTATTGAGATAACTGTAGGGAAAGTGTGATGTTTGGTGCACCCTAGAACTTGGTTTAAATCCCCATCGGTCTTTTTTGTCACTGACCGTTCCAAGACTGTATCCCTATTGTCAACCATATTTGTGTTTGTGACGTCATATGCCTTCACATTACCATTCATGTTTGTCGTTTTGTGTGTTTACTGTATTCTGTGAAATCTGCATTTCCTGTTCGACTTTTTTTACTTATTTTTGGTCATAATCACGTTTATACAATGTTTATTAAACTTGTTAAAACGTGCATGAAATGAGATTATGACCATATCAGTTTGCAACGCACTGCGTGTTTAGTGGTTGAACCATTTACAGTTCGCCACTACGATTTTCTCTTTGATTGTGCGATGACCAGGCACATTGTGGACCCTATGATGTGGTCTACCTTAATCCTTATAGGACGGTAGAGTTTGATGTTTGTCTTAAATCTTGTCTGGTCGTACCCTTAACGGTTATTCTCTTGTTGCTCTGGTTGCTTTGTGGCTTTGTGACTTTCTGTTTTTTTCTTATATTATATATCCATGATCATTTATGTGTTTTAATTAATTTCCTAATAATGCTGCCTTGTTTGTTAAAGAATATAATCTGGCGGGGATATCTTTATTTATACTGTCCCGTCTATCGTCATGATAATAGGGTAAGAATGAGGTTTTGTGCACCCTAGAACCTGGTTTAAACCCACAGCAGTCTGTTTTGCCCCTGACCGTTCCAAGGCGGTAGCCCTATTGTCAACTATTTTATGTTTGTGATGTCATATCTTGCATTTGATTCATCTTCGTAGTTGATTGTTTCTGTGCGTGTTTGTGGTTGACTGTGGTCCTTGTTTCTGTGCGTGTTTGTGGTTGACTGTGGTCCTTGTTTCTGTGCGTGTTTGTGGTTGACTGTGGTCCTTGTTTCTGTGCGTGTTTGTGGTTGACTGTGGTCCTTGTTTCTGTGCGTGTTTGTGGTTGACTGTGGTCCTTGTTTCTGTGCGTGTTTGTGGTTGACTGTGGTCCTTGTTTCTGTGCGTGTTTGTGGTTGACTGTGGTCCTTGTTTATGTGCGTGTTTGTGGTTGACTGTGGTCCTTGTTTCTGTGCGTGTTTGTGGTTGACTGTGGTCCTTGTTTCTGTGCGTGTTTGTGGTTGACTGTGGTCCTTGTTTCTGTGCGTGTTTGTGGTTGACTGTGGTCCTTGTTTCTGTGCGTGTTTGTGGTTGACTGTGGTCCTTGTTTCTGTGCGTGTTTGTGGTTGACTGTGGTCCTTGTTTCTGTGCGTGTTTGTGGTTGACTGTGGTCCTTGTTTCTGTGCGTGTTTGTGGTTGACTGTGGTCCTTGTTTCTGTGCGTGTTTGTGGTTGACTGTGGTCCTTGTTTCTGTGCGTGTTTGTGGTTGACTGTGGTCCTTGTTTCTGTGCGTGTTTGTGATTGACTGTGGTCCTTGAATGTTACATTTCCTGTTCGATTTGTATATCCACTTTTTTTATAACCGCTGCCCCCAACTAAATTCCATTTTGTTTATTGACCCATTGTTTTCTCGTTTAGAGTAAAGCATTTTGATAGAAATTGGGACTATACGCCTCTGGCCATGGAATGTATCAAAATAAAACATTAAAGGTTCCATGTTCACCGTCATACGCATACTTGAGGATGGCTTAATATTTTGTACTATTGCCATATTTAATAGTGAGTTCTGCTCAACCCGGTGCCAGAGCCTGAGAGGGCATGAACAGTAGCAAGCATTTTTGGCGACCGTTCATGAACAGTCTCAGGCATATCCAGTCTGCACTATTGTTTGTATTTAACGTGCTGGGCGATTTCCAGACTTCTCCTTTCATACTCTTTGAACCTCGCACTGTCACGATAACCCAGATAATATTCGAAATTATTAGTATAAATATATACATGCATACTTTCTCTAAAGTTAAATTATTCATTAACACCGGTTCCTTTCCAAATAAGGCGGTAGCTCTATTGTCGACGTTTTCTTATGTACCTTGCCTATTCTTGTACCTGCTGTTTAGTTTAATGCGAGTTTTTGGTTGACTGTGATCCTTAAATGCGACATTTCCTATTTAACGTTTATATCGATGTAAATAAAACATTTTAAACACAAACGCAAAGAAATAATTAAACATTACCAGAGTTTTCCTACAATACATGTTTCTAAAATCCAAGAATCTACTTGCTAAACGGGCGGAATATTAACACAATATGATCCATAGCTGATATTCAGATAAACAGATGTTCACCTACTGAAAAGCATACGAGGGTCATTCAAAAAGTTCTGTCACTAACGCGTTTTAACAATTATATGCTCGTTGTGAGTGTTGGTGTTTGATACCAAATGAACGAGATTTTCAATACCATTCAATTGATGGTAAAATAAATGCTGTATCTTTTGTGTGACGAAAGTTATGGAACATTTAATACACATCACTTATACACACTGAGGCATTTTCGTCCTGAGTTTTTTTCAGGTTTGTTAACTGTTACTTTTTTAAATACCTGTTTTTCTTTAAGTACTTGTCGAAGACCTTTGAAATTTCTCGTACATTACCAGTTATATCTGTGCATTACAAGATTTAGAATTTAAGCATGGTAGATGAAAAGGCATTGTCTTAGAAATTAACATTTTAAGCTAACGTGTAAAATTAATTTAATGATAAATGGACATTAAATGGAAGGGCAATCTTCTGAAATAGCGTTTTTGGATGATCAATATTTTTCTAAACATTGTACAAAATTCTACAATAATGTGTTGAATATGAAATTTAAACACTGAAGGACTAAAAACATATTAATACTATGAGAATAATTACGACATTTAAAAGATATTATAACATTTCCGTAAACAAAATTAAGGAAATCAGTGTTATTTCTGCTAAAATTAAGGGTTATGCATTCACTCATATCTGGTTTGCAGCAAGACCTTTCCGAATTCTCGACAATCATTTTCAGGGATGATGGGTGAATAACAACAGATGGCGTACAATAAAAGCATAGACTTATTCAAATATTTTTTACAACGTTTTGTAACAAGGACTTTTCAGAGATGCCAGTATCCAAAAGGTGTGGTAGGGGGAGGTAATTCAGGGGTATAAAAAACCGGACTTTTTTCATTTTTGTTGTGGAATTTAAGACAGCGAACCCAGTCGTACTATAAATACATTACTTTATACCAGTGTAATATCCAGTTCAAAGGATATATGCCTAGTGACAGAACTTTTTGAAGCACCCTCGTACATACTTTTTTATTATTCAAACATTATCATCACTATATTAAACCAATGCAAACACTGCATTCAGCTGAAGAAATATCATTACGTGTCAGTTTTAAGTCTGGCCGAAAAGCCTGATGTACGCTCGCCCATGTACCCCCACTCCCCCTACACACACAACCTTGAATATATTTAATACTTTTTATTTTGTTTTAGGGTATTTATTAATTATACATGAAGTTGTATTTCTTGACAGTAAAGACTCCACCTTGTATGTTTTTAATGTATTTTCATGAAGGTAAATAAAAGAAAGATTTCTGCACGTTTAAATCAAATATAATTGTTATTTAGTTGAAAGGATTTTATTAGGCATTCAGGGATATAGAGCATATGCAATGGTATAAAAGATTCCGTTTTAGTGTAATTTCTAAGTGTGATACTTATACGCATTTTTAAACACTCTTTGTGGATCTCTTGTTATTGACAACAGACCACATTGTCATACAGTAATAGTATTCATGCTTTACTTTTAATGCAGTTTATCTCTCTGATGTCATTATTTCACACTGTTATACGCCGTTTAATTGAACATATAGTTCGCGACGAGTTATCGTTCGTTAACCAGAAACGATATCAAAACGAGGCAAAACAGGAAAGATATAATTCATGAAACTGCGTCTCGCTATAAAAGAATATAATATTGACGTTATGCTCTATAATTTATACTGTTTGATAAAAACCACCAAATGTCTTTGATAAGTTCTTTTTTCTCTCATTTAAATAAATATAATTATAACAATATAATCGTCAACAACTTCTTATTAATAGGTTCGTTTTGATCAAGTACCGACTTCGTAAGTTCAATTGCCGACAATTCTCATTGTTTAATCGTTTGCTGTCACCTATTTAATGACAAAAATATGCAATTAGCACTTCGTTTTATACAAATAATCTACTTTTCAATCGATCAAGAATACCTATCGACCACTTCCGATGAGCCTTTTTTATTGTGGCCATATCTACTGGCAGAGCAAAGCTTATGGGATGAAGTGTTGTCCTTCGTCCGTCTGTCCATTAACGTTTGCCTTGTGAACACGATAGGGATGTCGGTTTAAATTTAAAAACAAGCTCGAAAACAAGCTAGATCGGAATAGTAACACCAGAGCTATGATCTTTATTGTACTGAAAAAAAGAAACCATATTTTGCCTTGTGAACACTCTGGCAAACGTGTCCAATGATTTTATACGTATAGACGGTTATAGTAATATTTTCCGAAAGGATACATCTGCGCATTCTAGCGGACTGTTAATGTATACTGCTAATAACATTATTTCAAGACGTGTATTAAAACTTGAATATTTATTACCCAGTTCACTTTGGATTTAAGTAAGAGATAAAAGTGAAATTATTTTAGTATGTACCGTTTATCGCAAACCTAATTCAAGTAATATTTTTTGGGATAACTTAAACATTAGCTTAGAAAAGGCTTTTGAATTATCGAATAACATCATTATAGTTGGTGATATCAACGAGAACCAACTTAATACTAATAACCATTTTTTAAAAGATATAATGCAGCTTAATAATATGACAAACATTATAACTGAACCAACTCGAGTTACCGACTACTCTGCCACATTGATAGATCCTATAGTTATTTCTGATTCTCTTAAACCCTTAGATTCCGGAATTGTAACCATACCACATGATATAAGCGACCACCATGGTACATACTTAATGTTACAATACAGTTACAATGTTAGACCGACTTTTACTCGACGAGTTTGGAATTATAAGAAAGCCAATTTCATAAATCTCAATGATCTTATTCAACATACAGACTGGTCTTTCTTATATAACGATTCGCTGAGTGTTGCGTGCGAAAAGTTTACTAAATCTTTTTTTGATTTAATAAATGTGTGCATCCCATCGAAATATGTAACAATTCGTCCTAATGACAAACCGTGGTATGATTCAGAAATAAGACGTGTTTCAAGACAACGTGATCGTCAAAAAACTAAAGCAACGCGTACTCAATCATTTTCTGATTTAGCAGCATATAAAAGATTACGAAACAAAGTTAATAATCTTAAAAAACATGCGAAAGAACGTTTCTTTAATAATGTGGAAACTATAATTACTGAAACAACTATTACGGGCAGACGTCAGTATTGGAAACTTTTAAAATATTTCATGAAGTCAAACAAAAATGCGGAAACTATTCCACCTTTAAAAACAGTCTTATCTAATGGCGATACGTCATACTCAATAACTGACCAAGAAAAGGCGAAATGCTTAAATGAATATTTTGTTTCAATATCATCAGTTGCTGACTCTAATGTTGAATTACCTATTTTTCATTTAAAATCCAATAATAAATAAGAAACTATTTATATAGAAGAATCTGAAATTGTTGATATTATCAAGATTTTGGACGTAAATAAAGCAAATGGAGAGGATGAAATAAGTCATAAGATGTTAAAGGAAACCGTAAATACAATCTCAAAACCTCTACATATACTTTTTAACAGATCATTAAATGAATGTATTTTTCCCGACCTATGGAAATGTGCTATGGTTATGGCACTTTTCAAAAAGTCAGATCCTAGTATTCCTATGAACTATAGACCAATATCGTTACTTAGTTGTGTTGGTAAAGTAATGGAAAGAATAGTATTTAAACACATGTATACTTTTCTACTTATGTTCGATCTTATTTTTAGAAACCAATCGGGTTTTCTCCCTGGTCATTCTACTACATATCAACTTGTCGATATGTATCACCATATATGTCAGGCATTCGATGCTAAACAATTTACGTGTATTGTTTTTAATGATATATCTAAAGCTTTCGATCGTGTTTGGCATAAAGGGCTTTTGTTTAAGCTAAAACAATATGGTATTGATGGAAAACTTTTAGCCTGGATATCTGATTATCTCTCAACCCGATCTCAAAGAGTCCGTGTCGGATCTGCAACCTCCGAGTCAAAAACTGTAACTGCCGGAGTTCCTCAAGGCTCTGTCTTGGGCCCACTTTTATTTTTGATATATGTAAATGATATTGCCGAAAACATGCTGAGTATAACTCGTTTATTTGCTGACGACAGTTCGCTATCAGTCTCAACATCTAGTATAAACGACATGGAAGGAATCCTTAATCATGATCTAGTAATGATTACGCAATGGTCAAATCAATGGCTTGTACAATTTAATCCTGCCAAAACAGAAGTAATGTTCTTTTCTTTAATTAATAATGATCGTCGTCCAACTTTATATCTAGACAATGTCCCGTTGACTTTTGTTGACAATCATAAACATTTAGGAGTAACATAAAGTAATAACGGAAAATGGCACGAACACATTAGCAATATTATTGCTACTGCTTCAAAGGTTCTTGGTTTAATGCGAATACTTAAATATACAGTAGCTCGTAAAACACTTAATCAGATATACTTGTCTTATATGCGTCCAATATTAGAATATGCTTCCATTACATGGGATGGATGTACTTCTTTCGAAAAAGATAGCTTGGAAACGTTACAATATGAAGCAGCTCGTATTGTGACGGGACTGACTCGTTCAGTATCCATACGTCGTTTAATATCTGAAATAGGATGGGTATCACTTTCCGATAGAAGGAAAATGCAAAAACTTATTTCAGTCTATAATGTTAAAAATGGATCCGTTCCAAATTATATCTCAAACATCTTTCCGCAGCTAGTAGGAGATGTCAGTGCATACCCTCTCAGAAATAACGACAACTATGCCACTATTGCTAGGAGAACTGAAATATACAACAAATCGTTTGTTCCGTCTTCTCTTAAACTATGGAATAATCTGTCAGTAGAAATACGAAACTCGGAATCTATATCAATTTTCAAGAGAAGACTATTAACATCTGTATTTCCGAGTACAAAGGTACCAAAATACTACTTAAGTGGTCAACGTTTATTTTCTGTTTTACATGCCAAAATGAGGAATTTGTGTAGTAATCTTAATAGTGATTTATACCTTAATCATTTACGCGATTCACCCGTTTGCGAGTGCGGATTTGAAGTAGAAGATACTGAACATTATTTTTTCCAGTGTAACACTTTTTTCACATACCGGCTCCAACTCTTTCAATCCACCCGCCATTTACACCCGTTAAATATAAGAACAATCCTTTATGGTCTCGAACAGTTAACTGACAGAGGAAATGAATCTCTCTTCGAAGCAGTTCAAACATATATACGCGAAACACATAGGTTTACATAATCTGTCTCTGTTGTTTTTCAACAATCTACACGTACTATGCGCGTACACTATATTTTGAAAATGTTTTCTAGATAGCGTTCAGGCGTTCTTAAACTGACTGAATTCAAATTGGGGTAAACTAGTCTTTCTCAATATTCTCACTATTCTATCCTCTCTCTTTCTCTATTATGTTTTCTCTTTATATTTATTTACTTATTCAGCTTTATTCTATATCAATGTATTTGCCATTGTATTTTATTTTATTACTCTCAGCCATATACATTCGCAATTTCAAAATGCTAACTGGGAAGGGTTTAATCTAATGTTGGTAGAACTTGTTACCCAACCCATTTGTCATTATAATATGTCTATCGTATATATGTTTATATTTGCTCTGTTTGTAAAATATTGGCATTAAAATATGTTTAAATCAACACTCTGGCAACTTTGTATTTGATATTGACCAAACCAGAATGTTGATAATAAATGAAGCTCGAACAAGTTCGAAAACCAACATTATCGGACTATTAACACCAGAGTTATGGGCCGTGATTTATTTAAAAATGATATATTATGCCTTGTGAGCAATCTAGCAATTGCATCTGTATGTGTCTTCACCAAAATTGGCCAAATTATTGATATTAATTAACTCTGGAACAAGTTTCGGATTAGCTATGGCTCTTGTAGCATATGGTACTTGTTATTGTAAAATGTATTCTTATTTTATTTTATAGCTTTATACCGCGATATTCAGTATACAACTGATTAAATTTTTCTGGAAAATAGTAACTTCAAATTTGCAAGCTTGATGCCCAATCTCTGTAGGCTAGGGGCGTGAGAGATTTTGCACCTAATTTAACGCCCATGAACAGACTAAAAATAAACCTGGTCTGCTACTTTTCTCTCTTGTTTGCGTTTATTGTTCCCAAGGAATCCCCGTTTCAGTAGTATTTACTGACATTCCCACTAGCGTCGGTTTAGTGCTGTGGGCGGCTGTAAAAGGTCGCCCGACTATATAACTTGCTATTCCTTTGGGACCATCAAACCCAATCTTTGTGGCTTTAAAGTAGAATGAATACTGCTTAAGCCGGTACTATGGTGGGGCAGTGTGGAGTTGAGAGGTGTTAAAACCTTATATTGCCGCTCATGGACGAACTCAATAAGACCGAGTCTGCTCCTTTCTCTTTTGTTTGTGTTTGTTGCTTCTAAGGGATCACTTTTTTCAATATGTAATAGGACCAAACAAAAGGGTAAAATCCCCCGAATTCATGTTCATTTTGCCATTTTAGTCAATGTTTATTACAGTTAAACGGTCACCTTGAACATCGATTTATTACGGTAGCCGGCATAGTCTTCGAATTTAGTAGTATGACTATATATATTCATACTTTCTCTTAAGTTTATTCAAAAACATTTTTTGTACGGTGTTTTACGTCATTTTCAACACATGTAAGGAGGTTATATATGAGTAGTAAAGTAAATGTTCGCAGAGGAGGAGTTTGTGTTCAGGTTCAATCCGATTACGTCATAACAATAGAAGTTACTTAACATTGAGGTGTTAAAATGCTGATGTAAGGACAATAATATTTAGCGTGGAAGAGTAAAATGTAAATATTGACTCATTGGCGTGCGTTTTATATAGTGATATTATTTTTGTTTTAATGAATATATAATAGAAAGAATTTCAAAGTTATGAGAAAAAAGTAAAAGTATATGCATAGGACATGTGCCCTGTTGATCGTGTGAAAGTCTATTGCGCTGACAAGGTTGTTCTGGGCATTTAACTGTATATATAAACATATATGAAGAATAGTAATAACTAAACAGTACAAAGAACACTTTTTTGGACAGTCTTATTAATTATAAATGAGCTCATATTGTCGTCTGTTATTCTATACCATAGACTTAGATACGAGATTGTGTGTGCATCTGAGCGCTTAATATATCTAGAGAACTGAGAAAGATAGCAGTGTATGCAAATAGTCGAGTTAAAAAATAGAACATCATTTACGGTGAATTATCGTGTAATATATCACGGTTTGCAGTTCAATTGTAAACAATAACTTCTTGTTTACAATTGAACGACAAACCGTTATTTATTACAGGATAATTCACCGTAAAACGATGTTCTATTTCTTAACTCGCCTATTCTAATACCCCTAAAATGTAAAAAATAACGCACACATCTGAAATCTTTCGCATAAGTGGATTACCGTTACAGCTGTCTAATCCATTTAGCGTATCATACACTTTAACGAAGTTTCTTGATTTGGTTTTATGACAGAACAACTGTGATACAAGAACGAACAATTGTTGTCTGTTTCGCAAAGTAACCGCAAAAAGGAATTCCTTCTCATACCATTTACAGCCATCTTCAGAACTAGTTACGCTCTCTGAATCGCGCGTAATATCCGTGTCAGAGTGTTTCGGTTCCTTATTGATAATGCTATAAACATCATCTCCAGCAGCCGAAGCAAGTGTCGCGTCACTGAGCTTACTGTACGCTGTCTGCTCAGCTGCATGTCCTTCAACTCCTTCGGAAACATGAGCAAGAGTGTGTTTTAACTGATTTGCTATCTTACGCATCGAAACGTTCGTACGCACTAGATTTGGGCTAACCCATTTAGACTCGATTAACTCGACTATTTGCATACACTGCTATCCCTCTCAGTTCTCGCCAATAGATATATTAAGCGCTCAGATGCTCACACGATCTCGTATCTAAGTCTATTGTATAGGATAACAGACGACAATATGAGCTCGTTTATAATTAATAAGACTGTCAAGAACATTGTTCTTTGTACTGTTTAGTTATTACTATTCTTCATCTTCATATATGTATATATGTACAATTAAATTCCCAGAACCACTTTGTCAGCGCAATAGTGTTTATTGTTTTTCACACGATCAACAGTGCACACGTCCTATGCATATACTTTACTTTCTCATAACTTTGAATTTTTTTCTATTATCTAGTCATTAAAACAAAAATAATATCGCTATACAAAACGCACGCCAGTGAGTCAATATTTACATTTCACGCTTCCACGCTATTGTCCTTTCACCAGCATTTTAACACCTCAATGTTAAGTAACGCCTTCTATTGCTATGACGTAATCGGATTGAACCTGAACACAAACTCCTCCTCTGAACATTTACTTTACTACTCATATATAACCTCCTTACATGTGTTGAAAATGACGTAAACACCATACAAAAATCTTTCTGAACAAATATATATAGTCATATTACTTAATTTGAAGACTAGTCCGGCTACCGTAACAAATAGATGTTCAAGGTGACCGTTTTACCTGTAAAGAACATTGACTAAAATGACAAAATAAGCATGAATTCGGCGGATTTCACCCTTCTGTCTGGATAAGCAGTGGCCCTATTCTTGCCTCGTAAATACATATTGAAAACGTGTTCCCTTAGAAGTAACAAACACAAACAAAAGAGAAAGGAGCAGACTCGGTTTTAATGAGTTCGTCCATGAGCGGTAATAAAAGGTGCAACACCTCTCAACTCTACACCGCCCCACCCTACCACCGGCTTAAGCAGTATTCATTCTACTTTAAAGCCACACAAATTGGGTTTGATGGTCCCAAAGGATAAGTAAGTAATAAACTACTGATTTATAGTCGGGCGACCTTTTACAGCCGCCCATAGCACTAAACCAACGCTAGTGAGAATGTCAATTTATACTGAAGCGGGGATTCCTTTGGAGCAACAAACGCAAACAAGAGTAGTACCCGTTTTATTTTTAGTCTGTTCATGAGCGTTATGTAAGGTGCAAAACCTCTCACGCCCATAGCACCGGCATTCTACTTTAAATCCACAGAGATTGGGCTTCAAGCTTGCAAATTTGAAGTTACTATTTTCCAGAAACATTTGTTTGAACGACACATGCGAATGTATGCAGTTATATACTGAAAATCGCGGTATAAAGCTATAAAATACAATATGAATACATTTTACAATAACAACTGCCATATGCTACAAACTGTATTTGATTAACGAGTATCAAGCATCAGAAACATGTTAACATCAATAGGAAAATAAGTTGTTTGCACAACAGAATAAAATAAAATACTTAATATAGTCTGGTACCAACCCAGCGTCAAGCCAAATATAACGTAACTTCAATGTGATTAACGACTGACTTAATATAGTCTGGTACCAACCCAGCGTCAGTCTGCCTATTTAGTATAGGCTACTTTTAGGAAAAGAAACAGTAACTAGAAAGAAGAGAAAATTAAATTTAATGTGATTACACGGCTGACTAAATATAGTCTGGTACCAACCCAGCGTCAAGCCAAACATTAAACAATCTTTAATATGATTAAGGGCTGATTTAAATATAACTTGGTACCAACCCAACGTCGAGCCGTCTATAAAATAAGTAAAATATAATCTGGTACCAACCCAGAAACCGACGTATAGAAACGGGGTTTAGTTCCGTATATACGACACATTAAATATTTCTCTTGCTAATAATCTGCATAAGAAAGTGACATTATTAGAGTATACATTATTAGAGTATACAGTCAGTAAAATGTAACTACCACCTTGGCACGTGAGTTACAAATATACGAAAAATCCATCTCATATGGCAATGATTTTGAAATTTTTATCAATAATATATTGAACTAAAAACGCTAAAGAAGGAATAGGTTGAGATTTTATAGCAACTGATGAAGGCCCTCGGGCTGAAAACGTTTTTGCGGCAGGATATTGTTTTCCTGGTAAAATCGTTAACCTATATACAGTGCGTATAGACAGACAGAAATATACTTGCATTGTCTGTTATTTGGCTATATAAATAAAAATTGAATATAAACCTAAGTGTGCATAAAGCATAACCAAATAAATTCACACAACAGCGGCACACGTAAAACACTGGGTATGAGACAAACACCCGTGAGGAATTCCCTAACTAGGCATAGGACCCTTACGAGACATTTTGAAACGTCAACTTTGGTCGGACACCCGCACCACCCCATAACATTTAGAAACAGTGACCTAGAGTATCACCAAGGCGGGCACCCCTTAACCTGCAGAGCCTTAACCTGCTCTGCAGGGGTTGATGACCTTCGAAATGTTACTTTTTGCAAATCTTAAGAAAAGATAAAAACCGGTAAAAAATAAGCTGATTAAAGTTTATAAAGACCTGAGCATTAAATATTTAATGCCTGCCACCATATGAAACAACTCTCTGAATACTCGTCTAACAGTGTATGCTCGAATGGGATATTTACTCCCATACTACATTCACCAAGAAATGACATACATTTTAATGTAATGTTAATTTTAATATTTCTATACCCGTACAGAAAAGAAATCTCGCAGACTAAAATTGTATAATTTGGAAAGATCAAAGAATATATTAACTGCATACGTGTAGGTATGATAATTAGAGAAATGTGGCAGTCGGCTTTTCCGATAAGATACTTGCTGCGGCACATCATGCAACAGCTGATTGAATATTTACCGTGAGATTTGTAAAGAGTTTCTCACCAGGTGTTAAAAATAGTAGGTAATCGATTGGATGAGATCAATTTAAAAACTGACTATATATCGAGACGGGCTTAGTTACGAAATGCAGTCGAATGTTTTCATTCTGATTGTTGGTTCTTAAAGTATTTAGGCACTCTTCTGTTTTTTGGCAAATACAACTAAAACAATAGTTATCAAATAATGTTCAGTGACCTAATGCTTATTCTTTCTGAATAATTCATTGGGAACAGTTTGGTAAAAACCAGTTTAAGCACGTATTTTTGAAGTACAAAGAGATACTGTTAGAAGCTATTCTGTTTAATGAAAATCGGGTACTAACCCCGTGAATAGCTATAATAAACGGGTACTAACCCCAGAAAAACGGGTACTAACCCCGATTGACAGTAATATATGTACTTCCAAAATAACGCCTCGATTTCAAACATTATGTTGATAATGGGGATAGACAGTTAAACGGCTGACTTAATATAGCCTGGTACCAACCCAGCGTCAGTCTGTCTATTTAATATAGGTTATTCTTAAGAAAAAAAATAATAACAATACAGAAGAGACAATTTACTTTAATGTGATTAAAAGGCTGACTTAATATAGTCTGGTACCAACCCAGCGTCAAGCCAAATATAACGTAACTTCAATGTGATTAACGACTGACTTAATATAGTCTGGTACCAACCCAGCGTCAGTCTGCCTATTTAGTATAGGCTACTTTTAGGAAAAGAAACAGTAACTAGAAAGAAGAGAAAATTAAATTTAATGTGATTACACGGCTGACTAAATATTGTCTGGTACCAACCCAGCGTCAAGCCAAACATTAAACAATCTTTAATATGATTAAGGGCTGATTTAAATATAACTTGGTACCAACCCAACGTCGAGCCGTCTATAAAATAAGTAAAATATAATCTGGTACCAACCCAGAAACCGACGTATAGAAACGGGGTTTAGTTCCGTATATACGACACATTAAATATTTCTCTTGCTAATAATCTGCATAAGAAAGTGACATTATTAGAGTATACATTATTAGAGTATACAGTCAGTAAAATGTAACTACCACCTTGGCACGTGAGTTACAAATATACGAAAAATCCATCCCATATGGCAATGATTTTGAAATTTTTATTAATAATATATTGAACTAAAAACGCTATAGAAGGAATAGGTTGAGATTTTATAGCAACTGATGAAGGCCCTCGGGCTGAAAACGTTTTTGCGGCAGGATATTGTTTTCCTGGTAAAATCGTTAACCTATATACAGTGCGTATAGACAGACAGAAATATACTTGCATTGTCTGTTATTTGGCTATATAAATAAAAATTGAATATAAACCTAAGTGTGCATAATGCATAACCAAATAAATTCACACAACAGCGGCACACGTAAAACACTGGGTGTGAGACAAACACCCGTGAGGAATTCCCTAACTAGGCATGGGACCCTTACGAGACATTTTGAAACGTCAACTTTGGTCGGACACCCGCACCACCCCATAACAATATTTCTTCACTCAACAACGGTAATTGATTTATGTAAGGAAGTGTTATATATACGCCTTCTCATTGCATCAGTTCAGTTAAGATAAACAGCATATTTATAGTTGGACATTATTTTTTTGTAATATTTACACTGTTGCCATGCTTTGTGAAATTGTATGTTGTATCCTCACGGGCTTTTAAGCCTAGTTGATAATGAACATTTTGAGACTAATAACTGTCTTTATTATACATAATTAACTTAGATAATATATCTGGTATAACTTTTTCGTTTAAAATATGATAAATATGTATGGCCAGTTTTTTATATTTTAACTGGATTGGTAATTGGAAATATATTGTAAAAAGAGAGTATGAAAGGAGCAAATTGAAAATCGCCGAACACATAAATATAAAAAATTGCATTCTCGGTTTGTGCGATGACGGGACAGATTGTGGACCCTATGATGACGTCTACCTACATCCTTATAGGACGGTTGCGTTTGATGTTTGTCTTTAATCTTGTCTTGCCGTACCCTTAATGGTTTGTTCTCTTGTTGCTCTGGCTTCTGCCAAGTCACTGAGTACTTGCTTTGTGGCTTTCTAGGCTTTTTATTTTTTATTTTATATATACATGATCATTTATGTGTTTTACTTACATTGCCTAGTAATGCTGCCTTGTTTGTTAGAGATTATAACCTGGCGGGGATATATTCATTTACACTGTCCCGTTTATCAGGATTACAATATGGTAAGAGTGAGGTTTGGGGCACCCTGGTACCTGAATTAATCCAAATCCCCCACCCCAGCGGCCATTTTACCACTGACCGTTCCAAGGCTATTGCCAACCCTTTTGTGTTTGTGATGTCTTATCTTTCCTTTTATTCATCTTTAAAGTTGTTCTTTGTTTCCTTGTGTGTTTGTTGTTGACCTGTCGTCCTTGAATGCTAATTTTCCTGCTCGACTTTTATATATACTTTGATTGAGACTCTGTTCATGAACGGCAGTGAATCATTTCGACGATCGGTGTTGACCGACATTACCTCCTTTTTGGCCTGTTTCAAATAAATTTTCCATGAAATAGTTTATAACCGACTTTCTAAAAGTTTAATATTTCTTGATGATAATATCTCATTTGTGATGTAACATGGGTTAGAGAACCACTGGGAGACATCTAGGAAAATAAGGTAGCACATTCTTTCCATTGGAAATTTATTTTCTGCCACAAGACAACACCATTTCGCATACAATTCGAACTACCCATTCACCTTCAATTTATCTATAACAGATGGAATTATATTCAATATTCCACTAAGATCATCTTCTCTCTAATCCTTGCTCGGTTTATCATTTTGAAAACATCCACTTTACTCATGTCAGCAATATAAAGGTTCTTTTCTTCGTTTAGAAATTCACCTTTATCGTATTGCGAACAGTTTAGACTTGTGGATGATAATGCTATGATAGTATAGTATTGTTAATTTTCATTAAGCTTCTACCTACCAGCTTCAACACACTCAATTGTTGTACTTTTGTCACACGTAAATATTTCTTTTCGGGATGACAAATGGATATATTATATACTAACCGAAGTCCGCTAAGCACCATTTCAGCTTCATAATTTCACCCCAAATACCTCGCGAAACTGTATTTTGTAGGGCGACATACAAAAATACACAAGAAATTGGTTTTCTAATTAATGTTTGACAATAAAATAATGACTTTCACACAAATTAATCGTAAACCAAAATTTATTGATGAATTGTATGTTGATAAAACAAGCCACCGTAAAATGTCGATTGATTTGAAATCTTGGTACTGAGCAAACTTTGAGTAGTATAGTTACATTAATTTATCTTAGCTTTAAATATAAAAGACATTTGTTATATACTATTTAATACTGCAAAACAAGGTTAGAGCGTCTATTGTACAGAAGATTCAGGGTTCGAGATTTACATAAGGCCGTGTTCCAGTTGAATGAATTTTGGCAAAGTTATTACCCTTTAAATGTTTTGATACACTGACTGTACAGACTAGTTATCCTGAACCTCTGGGCAGATTTTAGAGAAAGTGACAGGGATGATCAGTACCAAATCTTGTTGCGCATGTCATCGCCATGTTCCGGTTGAATGATTTTCGACAGAGTTATGGCTCCTTATACACGAACTTTAGCTTTAGTAGGTAGAGCGTCCAGAGGCCCTCTTGGGCCTCTTGTTATTATTTACCTCCCAGTAAAACTGTGGTTTTTATGAATAAAATAAAACCTTATATTTTCATTGTTTATATTTCACATGTGAGCCATATCAGCTTGTATGTTCACTGCAGGAACTACATTTATAAATGTCATAAGAATTTATTTATTTAAAAAAATCAACTATTACATGTATATCATTAGATTGGAAATGGACTTAAAAATGAGTCCTAGTTTTGAAAATTCATCAAGTTTTTAGAAATTGTTGTGATTTTGTGATTTAGAGATATCAATTTGTTGCTTCATTTCTTTCTTCAAAAACAATATTTTCCAATAGTTGGTATGAATGTTATATGATTGGATTGAAACTCTCTTAATCAAAATAATGAGTGGCAGTTTATTGGAATCGGTCAAGTATTTTAAAAATTATTCGAGTTAAAAGTAGAAATTTCGCCAAACTGAATCGTTGACGTCGCCAAAAAGTCTCCTTTCCCAGTCAATGGTTCGTTCAAAGTCATGTAACCGCTTTACGTAAAACAAATTCTTATATATCATTTAACATACGTAGTTTTTATTGGCTAAAATGTGCACACGATAAAGTCATTAGCATGATCTACTGACTTTAGAATGTTTCCTATCCGGTTTAATCCGGTTCTGTGGTCAACAGTACGATTGTTTGGAGGTCAATAGTCTTTTTAGAGGTCAAACATGTTGAAGCGTATCCAGTTTCTTTATTTATTGTGTTTATTCAGAGTGTTATTATAAACTATAATGAAAATAAATTACACATCTTGACACTATTTCTTTCTTTATTCTAGTTTTCAATATAATAAATAATAATTAATCCACATTCTTTTGTGCTGGTTCTACACAGGAATCCACCGAGAGTGATTAATAAAAGCTGCAAGAACTTGTTTCGCAATCGATGTAAAAGAAATATGTACTAATGTAAAACAACTATCTACTTATGTTTCCGTCAATGGTTAAACTATTCAATCTCGGGAATGACTATTGACTGTGAACTATTGACCCAGATGACGAAGTATCGGTCAATAGTTCACGAATGAGACTTCCTCGTGTCAATAGTTCACTGCCGAGAACGAATAGTTTTAACCATTGACCTCAACAGAAGTTGATAGGTGTATACTTTTATTATCCCGCACATAGCTTCAAATGATAGACGACAACTTGAAGATGGGGCGTTTGTTTGGTGTTTAAAGTCATTTTCATCACATTTTAGACTATACATGTATGACAATCGATTTTTAGTGGTAGGGGCAGACCACCCACTTATTCCTGGATAGAACCAGTTTTTTTATACCTACAACCTCACGTAAGAATCGTCAATTTCTCACTTTCAAGAAATGGAGCTGTATTCTTTATCCACTGCAGTAGAACTTGTTTTAATTGTTGAACAAAGACATTCAACGTTTTCTACAAGTGTTTTTAAAATATCAGAAAACCTCCTTCTTTAACTTAAAATGGAAGACAATGTACACGGAACAAATAATAATGATCAAACTATTGGGCTATTGTCCTTGTTTGTCTCAATATAATTAAACAATTCTCTACATTTCTTTCTGTCAATGGATTGCACTATTCTTCAGACGGAATGACTGTTGATCCAAAACAGAGAAGTATTGACCGAAGTATCTTTCAATATTTCATTCACTTGAAACAGGGAAATATTGACCGAAACTTTTCTATTTTACCCGTTTACCACAAGACAGGATTTCAAAACATAATTTGTTCAGGGGATTTAAAATCCGTTGTTCGGGGAGATTTATCCAAATCATAGGCAAAGCATGATTTCTTGATAATATATACAACACAGCACAAAACACCATGTTAATTAAATACCAGTTCCAGTCAATCCTTGTTTGACTACGTAAATCAAAATGGTAAAATTAGTCTTAAGTGATATCAAAAACTAATACTCACAAATCATCTCTTTTAATAGTTCTTTCACCATATGCAATTCCCCCACCACACACACACACCTCCAAATGGTTACGTCCTTTGTTTAGTACAGTAATGTTGTCTTCCCCGGCTAACTCCGCCAGAGTAGTGAGTTCTTTTCCATGTGATGCAACCTGGATTGTAGATATGACTCCATCATAGTCTTCAGTTGAATATTTACATGTATGCATTTAATTAAGATTCATAAACGCCGTTTAAATCATCTATATTAATGTTACTTTCACCAAATGCAATTTTTCCTCCTTCTACATCTTCGTTTTCATAAACGACGTTTAAATCACCTCTGTTAATGTTACTTTCACCACGAGCAATTTTTCCTCCTTCTAAATCTTCGTTTACGTAAACGACGTTTAAATCATCTCTATTAATGTTACTTTCACCACGTGCAATTTTTCCTCCTTCTAAATCTTCGTTTTCACAAACGACGTTTAAATCACCTTTATTAATGTTACTTTCACCCTTCTAAATCTTCGTTTTCATAAACGACGTTTAAATCATCTCTATTAATGTTACTTTCACCACGTGCAATTTTTCCTCCTTCTAAATCTTCGTTTTCGTAAACGCCGTTTAAATCACCTCTGCTAATGTTACTTTCACCACGTGCAATTTTTCCTCCTTCTAAATCTTCGTTTTCATAAACGCCGTTTAAATCACCTCTGCTAATGTTACTTTCACCACGTGCAATTTTTCCTCCTTCTAAATCTTCGTTTTCATGAACGCCGTTTAAATCACCTCTGCTAATGTTACTTTCACCACGTGCAATTTTTCCTCCTTCTAAATCTTCGTTTTCATAAACGACGTTTAAATCATCTCTATTAATGTTACTTTCACCACGTGCAATTTTTCCTCCTTCTAAATCTTCGTTTTCATAAACGACGTTTAAATCATCTCTATTAATGTTACTTTCACCACGTGCAATTTTTGCTCCTTCTAAATCTTCGTTTTCGTAAACGCCATTTAAATCACCTCTGCTAATGTTACTTTCACCACGTGCAATGTTTCCTCCTTCTAAATCTTCGTTTTCATAAACGACGTTTAAATCATCTTTATTAATGTTACTTTCACCACGTGCAATTTTTCCTCCTTCTAAATCTTCGTTTTCATAAACGACGTTTAAATCATCTCTATTAATGTTACTTTCACCACGTGCAATTTTTCCTCCTTCTAAATCTTCGTTTTCATACTGTCTTTTGTTTTTCAAAGGTCGAATGATTAAGGGACTTCCCTTGATAAAAAGGATAGGGTGTAAAGTAAAATGTTCAAAGTGTCAAGTTTCCTTTGCAACTGAGTATACATATACAATTGCCGCCCTACTAAAATACCCCCGTCACTAGCCGTATTGGCATGCGGTGCAGGATTGGCGAAATTGGTGTATATCTACTGTCCTTTTTCCGTTGAGCAACTTGCTGTCCAGTTTATTGATTTTCTCCCCCTTTTGTATCGTCCAATCATACTTTTTTGTTAGCAATTCATTCGCAACATCTATATCGCTTCTTTGAATTTATTTGATTTATCAGTCGTTTTCCTGTACTTAACGGATATAACGCGGTCTTGACTGTGTGAAGGAAGTACTTAACACAAACATTAAATTGTGCCGACAGGAAAAAAACATTTAAAGAAAAATGCCAGTCGAATAGGCGTATTGACTCAAAAAAATAACGAGGTTCCTTTGCTCCCCTAGGACAGTCCATGTGTGAATTTCCGTGAATGTGGCTATATAGGTTGAAGATATGTTATGCGGACATGGTTTTTCATGATTATGTAACACGAAAAGTATAACACTTACATGTACTAAATGCATGATATCTAAATATTGAAATTGCATATATGTAGTAAAATAAGGTATGTTTGTAAGATTGTAGTGGAGTAATACTGTACGCAATACGTTTATGTAAAAGGCGAGACACACGTTATTATTTATCCATGAGATAGCAATACACATCCCTTGTATAATTACACTGCAACGAGATCTATCTAACGCGTGTTCGCCAAATTTAGACAAAGAGTATGCAGCTGGCATGAGATAATACCAATATAATTAATTAGTCTTAATTATATGATGGTATAGTGTTCTATATAAACCGATACACGATAGTAAATATATCGTTGTACGGTTTTGGAAAACATGTTCCTTCCTTTAATTCTAGGTAGGTTCAGTCTACTTTATATTTCTTGTTGTTTAATATAAGGAGACGAACGTATCTAAGTTAAAAGTTATAAAGAATATCTATGCTTAATTACATTGAAATAAGTGTTATTAACAATATAAATATGTGAATTCAGTAATAGTAAATAAGAAGAGGTATGACTGTTTTAACTAATAGTATGTGAATGTAATATTGTATGATTGTTTAATAAAATATATCGTTGTACGGTTTTGGAAAACATGATCCTTCGTTTAATTCTAAAAATGACTCAGTAACGACATCTCACAAATACACTGTGAGATGGAAAATAAGAGACAACTACATCAACTTCGTTTTGTTACATTGATGTAGACGAACCAAGAGTATCAAATTATTCTTGTTACAAAAATATATTAGGTCACAGTAACCTTCATAATTTGATTTATTAATTCCAAAATTAAAAGGGATACTCATTTCAACATTGACATTCCAGCATGTTACCTTCTCTTACCACGTGCAGTCCCTTATATGCACTAATTGAATAAATCTACTACCATGTACTATAGAATTCTATATTTAATTTATCATATATGTAACAATCTTTAAATTAAAAAATCAAACCGTTTTCTACAATATAAACGAGCATTTAAAATTCCTATTAACGTTATCACGAATCTTGTCATGTGTCAACATACTTTTTCTGGTCCCGTCTGGTGTACCCGTCTCTTAAAAGTGTCATATTTTTTCTCTCTTTTCTTTTAAGAAACGTATGAAAGTTTGTTTTTTTTTATAGCGGAGGAAATCACAAAAATGCCTCCAGTTGATGTTTCTAAATAGAAGCTTTCGTAAATTTAGTCATTTTCATAGTTGAATTTCATGTTATTTTTTCGCTAAAAAGCTTGAAAATGGACAAATATGTTTTTACGTTCAGACATGGACATATCAGAATACTATTACCTTAAACGACATATTAAAAGCATTTGTCTTAAAATTTGTATTTCAGTTATTTTTTATAAATGAAGATGTTTGCTTCAATATGTCATTCTCTACCATTTTTCAAAAATACGGATGCAGCGACATTAGGAAGCACATAATAGTGCATGTCATAATGTTTCATATCGAAGGACTTGACAATAAAATCAACATATTCCGCGAGAATTTCAAGATGGTGGATTCATTTACACAATGAAAGTGTTCATTTATAAGTTGAACACCTCTCCTAGTAATATATAGAATTCTATATTTAATTTATCATATATGTTACAATCTTTAAATTAAAGAATCAACCCGTTTTCTACAATCTAAACGAGCAGTTAAAATTCCTATTAACGCTATCACGAATCATGTTATGTGTCAACATACTTTTTCCGGTCTCATCTGATGAGCCCGTGCTTTTCAAAGTGTCACATGTATGGCATCTTCTGACAGTCATTGGTTTCGCCGGTATTAACAGCTTCATAATTATTTAGGTGTTGTTGCGCAACGTCGTCTGGTGCAAGGATAACACACGATACAGGATTCACATAAACACAGGAATGAGACTATGAATGTTGATATCCGCCATTGAATACAAGAATCTGAAAAAATATAAAAATGAGAAAAATGGTCCTGTAGAAATCACAACACCCAAACACCCAAACGCCATTGCACCGTAGATCCGCACTGTACCACAAACAAACAACTATACAATGAAAAGGACAATACACAACAAAAATAGTTGTTAAGACATGGTTACCGACTTGAAACGCTCATTAGGCATTATTAATATGGCTCACTGGTAAGTTTACCACACTGATCAACCGGCTGCAGTGAAGTCAGATAGTTGCAGAGAAGTCAGATTGGCGAAATTGTTGGAAGTGAATGGTGGGTTTAGTAGTTTTGCTTTCTGTTGCGTATTTTGCTAAACTGTTTGGAAAATGAGTATGCAGGTTTGAAATGGAATGACAGAGGAAGCTTTCACTTTAAAAATCCGGTAATAAAACGACGTTAGTGCATAAAGCACCCTGTATAAATGTCCAAAGATATGTAAAAACAATGAAATTTTCAGAATAAACACAAATAACGAACAAATATTCGCAATTGAAATTCAATTTAAAACGCTTGTCAAGATCGTCAATCCTTTCTGTATAACTGTACAAAGTAACTCATTGAAATAATGAACTCGGAAAGTTATAGCATTTTAATGTCGACAGAGTAAAAAGAAATAGCGAACCGGAATGTCAGATGTGTTTTCCAAGTGCGAACGGTGAAGTCAGAGTAAACATTTCAGATGCGAACGGGAAGGTCAGATTGCTTTAAACAATTCTTTTGCGTTTTTGACGATTGCTAGGGTAACCACTTTACATTTTGGATTGAATATTACATGTAATTACCTATAGATGTTTTCAGTGCACGCATTTAGTAAACATTGTGTTACCTTTGAAATATTAGACATATATGTATTGTGGTAAATAGTAAAGGCAATGCAACCTCAATTGCAATCCGAGTCTTCTCTGACCTTACCAGCCCTTTTTACGATAATGATATGTCATCAGGCTATGTACTGTCAGAGCGGTTCCCATAGTAAAAACATGGGGAGCTCCTCGCGAGGAGATGCGCTACCCTCTTGGTTTTAAGTATAACTATCTAAGAAAGTATGCATTGAATTAACATGTCAAGCATCTAAAGGAATTATCAATATATTTATTTACCTATTTGAACCAAAATATGTGTTATATTAATCTTAAAAAAGTTGTAACGGTCAACCTTTTCAGACGAAGTTAAAAAATATTAAATTTCCAACATTTGTTATTATTCAGGTCAACTTTTCCTTTTGGCACTCGCAATTCTCTGAACAACATCCAATTGTTTATCTTTAAAGTTTAGACCCTAATTATGATCCGAGAAGAGTTCGTTCCACTCCAAAAATCCCTCGATGTTGTCAGTTGATAGTGGACTTATTTGATGAGGGAAATATGAATGCCTTAACCTCGCGCGAGAATATCACGGGAATTTGATTAAAATGCAAAATGACAATATGGCGGATATAGTAAATAAAAGTTAATTCAAAACATAAATGTTTATTGTGTCACTACAATCGATAAATGTGCAGTTTTATTATTGCAGCTTGGTATAATAAACATTAATTGATCGATCTGTTAAGCTAAATTATCGTAAAAATTCGACACGACGCAGTAAACATCGTTCAAAGTGCATGACTGTGTGTTTTAGTAATACCCCGGTTTTCACTATAGGAGTTACTCTGCCCCTAAAAAGCCACACAAAAAAAAAGAAAAAAAAAGAAAAGGCTTTTAGGGTCAGAGAAGGTTCGGATTACCTCAATTGTCATGATATGAAGACTAAATTCAAATATTGTTTGAACAGTTGGTGTGTGTTTTTATGCCCCCGAAGGGATGGCTGCATCTAGGTAAGTTTCGCGGTCCATTTACGACTTTTATGATCTTGATTATGAAAGTCACGTTATCATCGTTCAAAACGCGACATACTTTTAGAGATTTCCAAGATCCCGGACCAGTTTACTAGTATATTGACAGTATATAGTATAAATGTCAGTGCAGGTGGGGGCATGGGTTGGTGACCCTTGTGTGTGTGGGGGTGGGGATTTTTATTTTATGTTATGTATAATATATATTATATTGATGAAAATACAAAAAACAATTATGGGGGAACATGGGGTGGTGTGACCTTGACATTGAAGGTACGGACCTGAATTTTGTGCGCGACACGTCGTCTTGCTGTGGTGAACACGTGTGTCAGGTGTATATGAAAATCCTTCAATGGATGACAAAGTTATAGATCGGACTCGACTAACATGACTTAAAATCAACTATAGAGTCATATGGCATGATTTCACCTCTAAGTATGACCTTGGAGCTACGGACCTGGATTTTGCGCACGACACGTCGTCTTGTTGTGGTGAACACTTGTGCCAGGTTATATGAATATCCTTCAAAGGCTGCCAGTTATAGATCGGACACGACCTACATGAGGCCAAAAAAATAGGTGTGTTTCCTATTGCATGCTCTAAAAAAATAAATAGGGTAGGTCGGTAGGCATTTTCTTTTTCTTTTTTTTTCTTTTTTCTTTCTTTTTTTTTCTTTCTTTATTTAATTTTTGAGCAAGATATTGTGAGAATCTGTTGATCTCATAAACCCCATACAAGTTGATGATACAACTGAAAGTTTCTCTGTGATGTCAGTTTCCCAAGATATAAGACCGCCCCAGTTAAATTACGCATTCCTGTTACAAATAATAGGACACTTTAAACCAGAATTCCTTTGTTTAACATGCGTTTTACTAATTAGTATTGCATTGTTTATCTGAAAGAAAAACATTAAACTCTGAATTTATCATGACATTCCAGGCAAATCATAAATATTTTCCACTTTTGCTGTGTAATTTGGTAACAATTTTCATATAATACCAGTGCCCAGTGGATTACAGAAAATATATAATGATGTTATGGTTAACTTCCATGATATAATCTATATGATAAATCATTGTCAGAACAAATAGATTTTTTTTTGATTTTTTAAGAAGTTATAGGGTCGGCCCCTTAAAAATAGCGTCGGTCGGGCCTCCGGAAATATAGGTATTTTTTATTTGGCCTGACTTAAAATCAAATATAGGGCCATATGGTATGATTTGACGTCTAAGGGTGACCTTGACCTTGAAGCTACGGTCCTGGATTTTGCACGTGAAAATCCCTCCATAAATGTCAGCGTGACCGGACACGAAATGCGTGACGGACGGAAGGACGGACGGACGGACGGTGCGATTGCCAAATTCGACCAACTGTTCAAAATATATTTGAATTTAGTCTTCATATCTTGACAATATTGAGGTTGCATTGCCTTTACTATTTACCACAATACATATATGTCCAATATGTCAAAAGGTAACACAATGTTTACTAAATGCATGCACTGAAAACATCTATAGGTAATATTACAAGTAAGTTTCAATCCAAAATGTACAGTCGTTACCCTAGTAATCGTCAAAAACGTGAAAAAAATGCTTAAAGGCCAGGGTTGAGTATAAAAATCCAAAATGGCCCCCAGAGTAACTTTTCTGATCATTTTATGCATTATGCTGCTCAGGGAGGTTTAATCACAAATTTCTAAATAATAAAGCATTTTTAAACCATAAAATTTGGCATGTAAATACATTAAACATTACTCTTTACAGTTATATCAAAATAATTATATAATGTTTGTTTTTCTATACTTTCTAGAGCAAAATTTTATTCCTAACTGTCAAATTTTGAATTTGGTGCATCCCAAAAAGGACCAATGTATTCTTTGGGCGGTTTACAAAGGAAACCAAGAACCAACCTGGAGTAGCAGATAGTGACCTTGATGCACAGTATGAACTACATCAAACTTTAAAAGAGACAGTCAGAAAAGAAAAGAAAACTGACAAAGCAAAAGCTATAAATGACCCATATTAGTTTGCAGCAACATTCGATTTAGAATCAGTTCTTCCAACACCATACTGTGAGGAAGCTATCCAGCTGGCTTGCGGAACGTCCAGGTGCCCGCCCGTGCACGAAAATTGCCCGGAGGGGCACCTGGGGTCTTCCTCCACCAATGGAAGCTGGAAAGTCGCCATCTGACCTTAGTTGTTGGTGCGACTATAAAATCCAATTCAATTCAATCAATCCAACACCATACACTGAAATTGGAGATGTGTACTATAAGCGCTGCTTGTCATCATACAACCTTTCAATATACTCCCTTAGAGATAAAAGGGAAGCATGCTTTTTATGGGTTGAAACAAATGGTAGCAGAAGTTCTTGTGAAATAGGAACTGACTTTATCATTTCATTGCCAAATACGACAAAAGATGTTGTTTTTCATATGGAGGACAAAACCGTAACCAATTTGTTACGGTTGGATTACTGTATGCAGTACACAAAAATGAGAATATTGAAAGTATCGGGCATAAATTCTCTGAGCGGGGTCACTCTGAGATGGAGTGCGATTCTATGCATGCGGCAATAGAACATTCTAAATGGAACACTAATGTGCATGTTCCATCACAGTGGGATACAATTATAGCAACGACCAGGCGAAATAATCCATATGTTGTTATACCTATCAAGTATGACGAAATTTGTGACTTAAAATCCTACAAAAAGTCAATAACTACCAACATGGAAAAGCACAGTTACGGGCGAGAAAATAACCTGACTGGATATCAAATGGATTGAAATAAGACGTTCACAGTCAGAAAGCATATTCTTTAACTATGGTTTTGACAGAAAAGCTTTCATGGAAAGAAATAAAACTGAGGAAGACTAGAAGAATAGGATGACAGTGTGCATCAACATCGATGCCATATCTATATGCTGAAAAGTTAACCATTTCTGTCCCAAAAAAAACACACTTGTCCTCACTCTGCAGGTCAAAAGCAATGCCAGACTGTTTTCATTACTTATATGAACAGCTACCAACATCATTAAAGGTACAGGACAAATTACCAGAGCCAGATGTGAAAGCAGAAGACGTGGACAGTGATGAGAATTAGTGTAGAAAGTATGAGGCAACAATATTGTGTAGTAAAAACATGCATTTTAAAAAAACTGGATAATTACTTTGAATTCAGTCAGTTTTGTAACAGAAGTGATGACAAGCAAGAACTTTACATTCAAAGAATGTGTATAGTTGTTTAATGCAACAGAGGGACATTAGACAGATAGCTCCTTTTTAATTGCAAGTGTTAGTAAAATTTGCCAGAGCTAAAAGAAGTTATCTACATTTATCCTTATTTGGGCATGAAATACATGTTGAACTTTCAAAATATTTTCTGTAAACATGGAGTGTTAATGTACAAAGATGCCCTCAATAAATAATAAACATACAGTGAATGATTGAATTTTCATTGGAACTCAAAATTTTAATATCCATTTTCTCAAAAGTCTGAATTATGCACATAACCCCTGTTTGCTCTATGCCATCGATACTAAACTATACTCAGTTTATTATACTTTTATTAAAACTAATGAGATAAATATCTGGTACATTTGTTTACAATAAATCAATGTCATTTAAAACGGATATTTTAATGACGTATATTTATGCTGTCAATTTATTGTCTTTCATTTTAGGACAATGATTTTGTAAAATATTTAGAAAGTATAAGAGTTAAATCCATGCATATTCAATGATTTATTGACATATTATACATACTAAACTAGACAAGCGGTCAGTGGTATCCCAAACTGGAAGGGGTGAATGTCACATGTATTCAACAATCAATTATCGTTTCTATAAATATTCATGATACGAAAATTCGGAATGAATCGCGTCACATACGCCAACTATCGCACAGAAAAGATCAAGCGCTCCTTCAATAGTTGAAGGATTTGGCAACTGATTTCTCGCATTTCCTGTTGCAGAAATTCATTAGAACATCCTCTAACAGGGAACTCGTCTGTATACTCATTGGCTAGTTCTCCAGTGGTTTGTAAATCACACGGTAGTGGAAACGAGTAATCATATGCTCCAAATGCTTCCGGTTGATAGTACATGACTTCAGGAATACCAGACGGCACTAATACCTCATTTCGCTGTGATCTGATTCTGAATAATTGAAAGAAAACAAAAACGAACGCAATTGATATGAAATAGGTCTGTATCAGTAAAGACACCGCTATCTCGCATATCGATGAAATAATTTCTCCAGTATTTGGTAAAATGTATTTTAAGACTACCCCATAGTCTGTCAATTTTTTGATTTCCAGTAGATTTTTCAGTAACAAACTTTTTCGACCAGACATATCGTCTTTGTGATACATCCTGAGGGACATCTGAAAATGTTTTACAGCAACATTTTCAGAACCCCCATCCGATCGTACCATTCTCGGTACCCTCCCTAATCTCTTGAAAAAAATCTAAAAAATATCGAGCTATGAATCTTGGATTGTTATTTGAAGGACCTGCTTTCAACCACAGAATTTTTCTCGAATAACCATCGATGGCAGCATGAATAGCTATACTGAACGTCTCACTAGTGAATTAATCAACACTATATAATATATGTAGAAACGGTCACTTGTGGACCACTGCAAACATACTAAAAAATGTCCATTGGTCTTTAAATCTCCCCTCAATCTGCAAACCTTCCTCTGAAGCTTAGAATATCCACAAAAAATCAAAAGTTGACCAGATTAAATTTTTTTAAATTCCAGTCTTTTTCAGCACCCCTCAAAACTAGCTCCATTTCACTGATAATTCAACTGTATTCCTACCCATTTTCAAATTATCATATCTTCCTCGAAAATCACCCAGTGGCATCCAAACTTGGCAGAAGTCATGAACATGTTCCAATATTGTCACCTGAAGGCAGAAATAAGAGAATGATTGCACATTTCCAAGTTGAGAGCAAACCGATTAACACAGCCCTAGTTTTTTACGGTGTAACAATCTTCCTACCGTCATGGTCAAGGGAGGTAATTCTGTAGTGAGACCTTTAACTGAATTATTTTTTTGACATAAGTCTCAAAACTTTATCAAACAAAGTAACAATATTGACGAGCATAAAATGACTTTACTTGGTGTTATCCGCGGACTATTTTTAACAAAATGGCATAAAACATGAAGCCGGTCACATTTGCTTCAAGTCAGTTTCGGACGACTTGAAAATGCACAGAACTGCCACGACATATCAACCGCTAAACTTGAATATCTTCTATACTTGTTAAAGAAAATGTTTGAAACTTTTAAGTTTTAGTATTCTATGATTGCTTTATCTTATCATTGTATAAAATGTACTGTTTGTGTAATACTACCTAATTCAAGTGTCAAAATGCATGCCCTTATATGGCAATTTATTGGTTTCTTGAATAAATGCTTTATTATTCGAACAGTACATCATCTTTGACTTATCATTTCTGCTTCCAAAGAAACTTCATTGTTGGTAGATAAGCTTACTTGTAATTGTAGTGAATGGCTAAGCTGGATTGATGAAATCCAAAACCTTCCTGACCTAATATGGTTAGATTTTTGCGCCAAAACGTAACGTCATATTCATGACGACACGTCATATTCATGACGTCATCTTCATGATGTCATCATATTAATTAAACATTATTTAATATCTATTTACTTCACATCTCACATCACATCACAAGAAAGATAAGATAAGATAAGATAAGAAAGATAAGATAAGAATATTAAGATAAGATAAGATAAGATAAGATAAGATAAGATAAGATAGATAGATAGATAGATAGATAGATAGATAGATAGATAGATAGATAGATAGATAGATAGATAGATAGAAAGATAGATAGATAGATAGATAGATAGATCAGTAAGTAAGTAAGTAAGTAAGTAAGTAAGTAAGTAAGTAAGTAAGTAAGTGAGTAAGTAAGTAAGTAAATATATCAATAAATAAATAATAAAAAAAAGAAATAAATAATAAAAAAGATTGTTGACTAATGCAACAATAACCGTCAAGTCGATACAAATTTCATACTTCGTTTACAAGTGACGAACATAGAGGCCAGATTAGCGATGGAATCGATATTGAAGAGTGACACGCCGATCACTATTGACAACATGACAACAGACGGGGACAGCAAAGCATTCAATGGCGCTCGTGCTGCTCAACTTGCTATCACGGGCAAACCCATGTCAAGAATGGCAGATGTTGTACATCTTACTAAAACAATGAGAAATAAAATTAAGAGGACTGAGTTTTCACAAAAGGTGTTTCCTGGACATACCAAACGGGACCGAGCATACATTCAGAAACGCTTTGCAAAGGACGTATCTCACCGTGTACTGACATGAGTTTCAAAATGTACAGCAGACTATAGGCGACACAAATTTTCCCTTTTTACAACAAAAATGGCTATAATAGACTGCTACCAGGATAAATGTGGGAAAACTTGTAGTAAATATTCCATGTCGTGTGGGGGTAATCCACCAATCTCAACGTTGAGAAAACATTTTATGCCAACATCATGTAAACCTCTAAAGATTCAGGGAGACGACAAAAATAAACTAAACTAATCGACTGTTTAAATGTTCGACTGGGAAAAGACGCTGCGACCAAGACACGTAAAGGTGCCGACACAAATCACGGTATCAATGCCTCAAACCCGAAAGACGTAACCTTTCGACGTAACGCTAAAGGCAGAAAAGTAAGTGCCGCAGCACGGTTTAATGAAGGACGGTCAAATTCAGCAATAGAACAAGTTAATGCTGTTAGAAGGTCATTTCCCCAAAACACAAACGTGTTACGGTCACTTAAGAAAATTCAGGACAAAAATACGTACGACAAACAGCGACAAATATTACAAACTTATAAAACAGCCAGATTTATCAACGACGTGAACAAATTTAAAGTATACGATGACCAACGAAAACATAAAACATACTCAACTGACCTTCTCGACAAGTAAACAATGACCACACATTTTGCTATATGAAAAGTGGGTGGGGTAACAATTTGACATGAAACACTACAATAGGATAATATAAACAATCTACTCACATGAAGCATGCAATCAGGATACTCTTTATGTCCTAAACACAGTATTGGTATCAAGTGCAGGCACCTTTGTCTTTCCATGTTGACGCTATAAGGCTCCAAGCTGAGATGGTCAAATCGCAAACATAAACTGTTGTGGCAGAGATGAGACACGTCCATCCCCCTAGGAATACCAGGAACACACATCACACACATATACATCACTCTATGAGCTAACATGTTCATCTGAGTATGTCTCCCAGTCAAAACAATCGACTGTCTCCCATATTCTGAAACTTTCTGACCACAGATTCATCTATTAAGTCCCAAATGATGGTTATAACGCATGCACGGAGTCCGACTAGAAGCAAAGTAGTCTATTTTACACTGCAAAAGCATCAAATACTTATCAAAATCCATATTATACCTTAGAAATGCACTGTTTCACTCTAAAATCAAGATATCACTATAAAAAATCCACTCTGGCAACAACAAACGCTGTCTATCAAGCCTTTCACTGATCCAGATGAGGGTTGTTTAACGTCTCACTAGTGAATTAATCAACACTATATAATATATGTAGAAACGGTCACTTGTGGACCACTGCAAACATACTAAAAAATGTCCATTGGTCTTTAAATCTCCCCTCAATCTGCAAACCTTCCTCTGAAGCTTAGAATATCCACAAAAAATCAAAAGTTGACCAGATTAAATTTTTTTAAATTCCAGTCTTTTTCAGCACCCCTCAAAACTAGCTCCATTTCACTGATAATTCAACTGTATTCCTACCCATTTTCAAATTATCATATCTTCCTCGAAAATCACCCAGTGGCATCCAAACTTGGCAGAAGTCATGAACATGTTCCAATATTGTCACCTGAAGGCAGAAATAAGAGAATGATTGCACATTTCCAAGTTGAGAGCAAACCGATTAACACAGCCCTAGTTTTTTACGGTGTAACAATCTTCCTACCGTCATGGTCAAGGGAGGTAATTCTGTAGTGAGACCTGAATGGTTTTAACTTATCGTATCCATCAATATGTATGAGGTAGTTAGGACCTCTATTGTAAAACACTCTCCTTCTCAAACGACGTTGTCTTCTCAGAGATACCCCTTCCGGGTCGATGGCTAAGAGACATAACCTAACTGTTTCTTGAGTAACACGCAATCCATGTGTGACATTTAATAATCGCCATAAAGATTTATAGCCCAAGTTTTGTAATAACAATAAACAATAAACAATAAACATTTAAGGTACATATTAACTTCTTAAATATTATCTTTCATGACTAAGTACAAAATATGTAACAAGTCAGATATCAAAGTTATTTATTTGATTTAAAACATTTTATTTCAAATATTTACATCAAAACATCCCAAAGGGTATTACATAAAAAATTAAATTGCATCATACAATAATTGTTTTTATTTATTAAAGGGACACACAGCATTTTGAAGTATTTATCAAGCATTAAAATTAGTACCTCGATTGATGAATCAAGAATTGATTTTCACTTTACACCCGCTTGCATATATTTAAATTATAAGTTATAACATTTTGGAGTTTAAAGAAAAAGAAGATTGATTCATGTCCATTTAATATGCACATCCTCATCCTGTATTGTTTATATGGTGCAAGTCATTTTCAACATATGTGGGGTTATATATATACATGTATCTGTTTGTTTGTTTTTTAGTGGAGGCAGACCACCCACTTTTCTTCTAGGTAGAACCAGTAATATACACCTCATGCCATCTGTTAATTCACACACTTTTATATAATCCAATAAAATTAAGAAAACATCATTTTAATCCAATAAAGAAATTGGGCATGGTCGGTCAGATTAACAGAAACACATTTATATTTTCGTATTAGCCCTTATTTTGAGGCACTCCAATGAAGTGTCCAGTTAATGTCGCCATCGATCCACCTCTGTCAACAGTCAGACATGCAATGATGCATGTTGATATGATATTGTGCTGAACTGGTGATCCTGTTATTAGACATATTTTTCTTGAAGTTGATACCAGTACTGTCCGTATGAGGTATTGCCGATTCATGATTCATAAAAAAAATAAAAAATATTGTACACCGTCGTGTTATACTATTCTTGTTCGTTTAAGTTTTTCTGATTCTGTTATTAATGATGTAAAAAGTTATTATGTGACTAGACACTTGTTTCAATAACATCCTCGCATATATATTGTGACTTCAGTAACATTTTTCAGCTAACTCCCAGTATCTCAGGACATCAGGGACTCTGAAAATAAAAATGATACAGATTCTGTTTAACCATACATAAGATATTTTTGTTTCAACTTAAATAGATAACAAGTTGGTGAGTTTAAACAGATGAATAAAACGTGACTATTGAACCTTTTTTTATAAGAATATAAATTGAACAGAACATGGTGGGAACATCGACCAGAAAAAAACTATATAACATGACGTTCTAATTTTACTTAAATTTTTAAACATGATCAATGATGGTTTGAAATATGGGACCAAAATTCGGGTATCGCCGGTTACTTTTCTTAAAAAAAACTGTTGAGTTTGTGTTTTGTTATTCATAAAAAAATGGGTTGGAGGGTCTAATAACTAAAAAAACAAACAAAAAAACTCAGGCCTAGGTTGGTTCAACAACACATTATATGGCATTTAGAGCCGCCCTTGAAAGAGAGGAAGGGCACATAGGAAAATTAAAAAAGATACATAAAATGTTTACCGTAACCAGATTTCGTTTCAACTTAAATAGTTAACAAGTTGTAGAATTGAAATATGTAAATGAATAGTAAGTATAGAACATTTTTTACATGTACGATAAATTAGAAATAATCGTTTTCTGCTAATCAACACATTACCGGTATACCTTATTTAGAGCCGCCCGAAATGACACATACGAATTCGAGAACATGTCTTACTCTTACTAATGAATATATTTCTATGGTTGTTTATCGTGCTCGGAGGATAGACTCCCCAGTTTCAACCCCAATCCAACAAACGAGGATCAGGAACAAACAAGGCTGAGGAAGGTGTAATGCCCGAAAACACAGACGAAACTCAGTGGTGCATGTGTGACTTGAAGCTCCAGATTGCTATCGTCCACCGTGCTATTGCTGGGCCATGCCAGCACATTATGTTAAGTCAGGGTCTTGGTTAAGTTTAATATTTTAGATGTAATACAAAGACCTTTATATTTTGTTTGTTTCATTTTACATCCGTACAAAGCACAATATGACCTATTTATGTGTCGATGTGCTGTAAAACACCATTTTTATTTTTAGTATAAAAAGTCTGAGACTAAGTGCAGGTGCAAAATGCCACATATTTTGCAAAGAACATACATTGATAAATTCACGGATTTTTTGAATGTGTGCTTACCTTCACACTGGCTTATACAAGGCTCTTGAAGTAGTTATACTGTGAGACTGGGAAACTTGACTTGAATCTGGCTGTGGCAACACTGTACACTGCCTCTAACTTAGCAGACATATATGATATTGTTTCATTTGCTCTGTCCAACTTTCTCAATGCTATCAATGCCAGCTTTCCATAATAATTTACTTAAAACACAACTGGAATTGAATGTGGTGCTTTCCAGAAGATGGATACTATCCAAAATGTAAGTCACAGACACAGTCACAGGTGACATTCATGAGCAAATAGCTAGTATTTTCAAGGCTTACATTTTCATCAATCCTTCATCACTCATGTGTTCTACCATAGATCTACATACACTGGATTTGAAACATGTCGTAAATCCAATTTATCCGCTGAATAATAATTTACCCATGAAAACTTGCGCGTACAGGTATGGTACTATCGCGCATGCGCATTGCGCTAAGTTACGCACCGTCTTACGAATTGATCAAATGTAAGAAAACCTTGTATACATATCGTTGCTGATTTGTTTATTTTGGGAAAAGTATTTAAGCTAGCTGGCTAATTCAAATACGAGCTGAAGGATAATTCTTTATTCTATACAGTGATGTCTGTTTTAGCTTTACTAAAAACGAACTATAAAAGAAAAATTATGTTCGTTTGACCGTATGTGAAACTACAACAGTGACGTGACTCGGCAAATTTAAAATATATATATATACATATTGTTGCTAATTTTTTTATTTTGGGAAAAGTATTTAAGCTAGCTGGCTAATTCAAATACGAGCTGAAAGATAATTCTTTATTCTATACAGTGATGTCTGTTTAGGCTTTACTAAAAACGAACTAAATAAGAACAATTATGTTCGTTTGACCGTATGTGAAACTGCGACAGTGACGTGACTCAACAAATTAAATATATATATATATATATCGTTGCTGTATTATTTCTTTTGGGAAAAGTATTTAAACTAGCTTCTAATTCAAATACAAGGTGAGAGATTATTCTTCATTCTATAAAGTGACTTCTGTTTTAACTGTAATAAACGAAATAAATAATATGACCGTAGGTGAAACTGCGACAATTATCATGTGACTCTGCTAATTGTACATATACATGCATAATGATACATGTAAGTACATACGTTAGCTGGCTCATTAGGTAATTCGACTTGATTTTGGCTTCAGTTTCTTGTTTAATTAAACTATGATGGATTGAGTGGTCTATTGTTCCATATTGCACGGCTGGCGCCTTCTAATAACACCGTTCGATACCGAATATACAGTGCGGTCGACGTGTCTGTGTCGGCATTTTGTATTTTCATACAGTTTAGTTTTGTCACCTTGTGTGCCAATAAACAGGATGTTATAATCGGTGGAATGCTTTCCGTTTGTTTTTATAACACCCTTGATAGAGTTAAGGGTCAGAGGTGTCATACCGAATATACAAGGTGGTCGTGCGCGATATTTCGGCATATTGTCCCCTTAGAAGGGCGGTAACAGATATAATTCAAAGGGTTGTTTTGTGTTCTTCCAAATAACAGGATGTTGGTGATCGATATAATATTTCTGTTTTATTGCACGCAAGCACCCCAAAAGTCAAACGTGTCATACCGAATACACAGGTATCGCATCGTAATACTATTTTTCAACCAACTTAAACAGCAAAATTTAAGACGAAAACAAAGGATATACAGAAATCCAAGGCCGTCATTTAAATCTACACAATAATGGCACTACAAAGGAATAATTATTGTGAATATCGAACCATAAATAAAACAGGAGTTTCACTTAGAATGTGTATACATTTTTATGAAAAATAAAGGCGATTTTATTTATGATTTTTCAACCAATTTCAACCAAATTCAACTGCGTAATTTCAGAACAAAACAAAGACTATACAGAAGTCCAAGGCATTCATTCAAATCTACACAATAATGGCAATACAAAGACATAATTATTTTGAATATCGAACCATAAATAAAACAGGAGTTTCACCTGGGATGATAATTAAAGCCCTGGTTTCACTTAGAATGTGTATACATTTTTATGAAAAATAAACTGTAGAAAAAGAAAATCAACACAGCTATCGAGCGTATTTTCGCCGCCAAAACCCAAGTTATAGTATGAATTCCATAATTTTTTTCAATAAATTAAAAGCAATACATGCAATTTAAATAACTTACCTCGATATTTGAAATAGATCTTGTAGTAGTGTTAATAATTCATTTGTAGGTCAGCATCAACTCATTTCAGGATAATCGATCGCCTCAAAAATAGCCGCCGCACTGACTGTTACCCTGTTGTTTACCGCAGAATAATCAGGGAACCATCTTATTGGCTATTCGGCGGATAAATCGGGAATTAACAAGGGCGTATAGGGAGTTTCAAATCCAGGGTACCTGTATATCCATGGTTCTACTAGTGTTCTAAAAATGATCAGAATTAAGTTAATATATATGAACCACCATTATTTTATATGTTTCAACGTTAAACACTTGTCCTACAGTAATTAAAAGTGTATTTACTTACATAGGCTACAGTACACACAATCCATGCCATGACCCATTTGCTTGGTCACAAGTTGGTGTGTTATACTTTTCAATTTTAATTCTCCGACATAGTCTACTGTCATCGATTTATTTTTGTTTGTAGTTTGTAAATTACGCGCTCATGCAAAACTTGGAATTATATAACGATTTAATTCCACTCCTGTACAAATAATCCATCGATCTATCTATGTGTGTATACACGCATCAGCATAATTTGACCTTTGAATGTGTGTGAGCTATTTTTAGCACATCCTTTGGATACAACCGTTCAGTTCAATTCACAATTTAGTTTCAGTGACTGTGTGACATTATGATATGTTAATTTGTCCAAGGAGAAGTGGGGTTTGTGGCGTGCGGCTGACTGGCCCTAGGCTGGGTGTTTTTCTGTGTTGCCGCCATTTTGAACAGCCTCTGAATGAAATGAAAGTACCAACTTTCAAAACGGTCACGAACAATGTATATTCACGAAAAAATAAGAAATTTTCAGAAAAGGTAGAACTGGTAATGATCTTCGACACCTGACAATTTCAACAATATTTAAGAATATACAATTTGTGTGACCGTTTTGAAACATTGGCAATTTCGAAGAAGACGAAAACTTTTTTTTTTCGATCTTCGCATTTGTACTGCGATTTTCGACTATGATATCTCTATAAAACTTGTCAACACGATTGTTTGGTGAATCTCCGACATAATAATTTACTTTTGATATGATTTGTTTTCTCTGTCATCTAGTCTAGGCTTTAAACTATGATTTTTTTAAAAGAGTACTATAAAAATCCGCGCATCTGCACGTGCTCGCAAAATGGGAACTACGTTGCCTCCAACCCCAATTATTTATGTTTGAGTTATGCGGTCCAGTACAGGCACTGAGTTGTGCAAAAAAGTTAACACTTGTCTCTACCTCATGACATCTTGATGACGTCAATGACGTCACAATGTTATTAAAAACCGTTTTTTTTTCACTGATCGCATTTGTTAAGTTGTTTTACTATAAAATCAGTGTCTGTCTCAGTCAACGCTGACAGTTTTATCAACATGACGTCATCCAAAATGGCCAGATCACTGACCGTTGTGACGTCATGACGTCATCTAATTTGGAAAGCCCGTGTTTGACTAGGTTCTGATCAAAATCTATTCATTCATAACAAGTGTCAAGCTCCAGATTATCTGAGTTTTTATTCATAACATGTGTCAAGCTTCAGATTATCTGAATTTTCATTCATAACATGTGTCAAGCTCCAGATTATCAGTATTCATTCATAGCAAGTGTCACGTTCCAGATTATCTGAGTTTTCATTCATAATGACAAGTTCCATTTTGTTTGATGTTTATTTTTATATGCACGCATGTTTAAAAAATGTTTTTATGTCCATTTTCAAAAATATATTATGGTGTCTATTCATTTTCTCAGTAATGTTTGCTGAATTCGGGCACAGTACTTAGGGACCGACCATTTTGATTTCGGGGGGAGGGGGATGGGGGTGGCCGGGGATTTTCCTTTGAGCCGTAATTTTTTTATGCCCCCGAAAAATTTCAGGGGCATATAGTAATCGCACCGTCCGTCTGTCTGTCTGTCTGTCCGGATTCTGTCTGTCTGTCTGGCTGTCCGGATTCCGTCATTCCGCAGTTCTTGTCCGGACTGTACCTTCAAAATCCCTGCATGAATTTTTGATTAACTTGGCACAAGTGATCACCATAACAAGACAATGTCTCGCGCGCAAAACCAAGGTCCGTACCTCAAAGGTCAAGGTCACACTTGAAGTTCATAGGTCAAATACAGGTACGCAATATCGTGTCCGGACCGTAACGTCCCAACCCCTGGAGGGATTTTTAAATAACTTAACACAAGTGATCACCATAACAAGACGATGTCTCGCGCGCAAAACCCAGGTCCGTACCTCAAAGGTCAAGGTCACACTTGCAGTTCATAGGTCAAAACAGGTACGCATTTTCGTGTCCGGACCGTAACGTCACAACCCACGCAGGGATTTTTAAATCATTATCGAATAGATTCCTATGGTTCTTTAACGTGCTCGGAGGATATACCGATACACTGGACCGCCCGGTTTACGTCCCGATTCGACGGACGAACCTAGAACTGTATTAATCCATGCTCAAGGATTGAACTTACGCCCAAAAGAATTAAATCGGGCATTGAGTGTACTGGATAATTGTGAAATAAACCCGATCAGGTTATATTATCTCACAGAGTTCAAACTACTCTGTACTCACACTGGTAAACCGGCGACCGAAAGATCAGCTGGCTACCGAAAGATCAGCTCAAAGCAAAAAGGTACCCATCAACACTGGGGTAAGTATTTCTACTCGTTGGATACGTTATTCTCAACATATTTACAAAAGAAATGGTTCTCCGTGTTGCTGAATGAACGATACACGAATGTGTGTAAATGTCTTTGCATTATGTCAAATATTTTGTGAAATATGGCGAGTTAAACGTGAATGTTTCCCAAAAAGATGTCAATTCTGAAGTTTATACCCTAAATACTCATAAAATATTCAATACTGAGGTAAAACAGGTATACGGTTAAAACAATTTATATTTAATGTAAAACGTGTATAATTCTTACTGCAAGAATCCTCGTATTAAAAAAGTTATGACTATTTAAACTACACCGGTCGGTAAGAAAATGCGCCCGAATGGCACAGCTCCGGTAATTGTTGGCGCTCCGAAAGATCAGCCCTGAAATCGCGTTTTTGTGACCAGACGGCTGATTTATTAGTATTTCATGAAATCACAAGAAATACTGGTTGCATTTAAATACATTGCATCAGACAATTTACTGAAATTGATAAAACCTATTTTTTAAATCAAATAGTATTTATGCTAAAAACGACAAGAATAAAAAAAGTTCACGGTTATCGTCTCACGCGTTTGGGCAATGAGCAATTTTATAAGGAATCTTGTGACCAGTCGTAAACCAGTGAAATTACTTAAAAAATATTATTCAATTATCGCCTGCTAATTAGGTTAATACGTAGATTTATCGACCAGAACAATTCATTTGACCAAGAACGAAGTTCGAGGTCGATATGATTTTTGTTTGTTTGATAAATCTGCTTATTGACCGATATATCAAATAGGCAATACTTCTTTTATTTTTAAAATTATATTATTTCGTACTATAATATCCAACATAGTTTATAGTTCATAAGCGCGGGAAACGTCTTAATTATAGATTATTCAGAATGTATTGATGTGCGTTGTAGAATGTTATCAAAGGTGCCGTTTTTCTACTACTTCTGAAGTAGAAAAAGGGCACTTTTAATAATATTCAATACCGTACATTGTTGGAGAACCCGTAACAGCTATTGGAAAAAAGGTCACTAATCCGTAGTTTTGATTTTTCTTCAAGTTCATAATGAAATTATTCAAATGCTACTATTGCCACGAAGAAACTGATACAACTATACAAATAATAGCACATTTATGTGATAATCATTCAAGTGAAACAATACAATATAAAGAGTTAGAGCTGAACTATGTAACAGGGAAAACAGGATATAGAACAACATTATACCTGTTTCTCACAAAATAATCGTTACCTCAGACAACAGCATAATTGTTCGTAAAAAGAAAGTAGATACACATGAGGATAAACATGTTGAGGAAGAAATATCAAAACGTTTTGACACGGTCGGTAGTGAATCAGAAGTGTTATTACAAGCAGGAAGTAGTTCGTTTGAATGTGACGAAGCCAACATTGAAAGTGTTACAAATGTTGAAAATGACACTGATGTAAATGATATATAAAATGCAATCCCTGCTGTCATTGAAACATTACGAGAACACGGACAACTGGAATTGTACAGAAAATGGTGTACCCTTGTGGCTGAGAAGAAATTGTCCATGGAAAATATTTGCTATTTACTCTTTTTAGACATATCTCATTTCAGACGAAGATGTGTTGGAAAACCATTCGATGACGTCTTAAAAGAGTAAATAGCAAATGTTTTCCATGGGAAATTTCTTCTCAGCCACAAGGGCACAATATTTTCTGTACAATTCAAATTGTCCGTGTCCTCGTAATGTTTCAATGACAGCAGGTATTGCATTGTATATATCATTTACATCTGTGTCATTTTCAACATTTGTTGACACTTTTTCACTTTTTCACTTGACAAGTCGGGCTTCTAGTGGGATTCGAACCTCGAAAATCCACGTTTCCGAGTATGAGACCAGCACACTCTCTAACCACGCCGATACGGGTCGCATCGGTTGGACGCGAAGCAAATGCTTCAGTAACTAACAAGAACATGTTAACTAAATTTTCATTGAAACTGTAGATATTGAAAAACATTGTTACCTATAGCTTAGTTGTTATCTTTAGCGTTAACATGAAAAGTTGT